>CAUYRH010128841.1:0-14740 GCA_963574655.1 Perodicticus potto
CTGCAACCAAAAAATGGCCAGGCGTTGTGGCGGGCGCCTGTAGTCCCAGCTACTTGGGAGGCTGAGGCAGGAGACTCGCTTGAGCCCAGGAATTGGAGGTTGCTGTGAGCTGTGATGCCATGGCACTCTGTCCAGGGTGACAGCTTGAGGCTCTGTTTCAAAAAAAAAAAAATTTGGCCTTCCTATAAATTTGGTTATTCATTTATCAGTTTTATAGACAGGAAACCAATAAATAATGCTGTTCAGCATTAAAATCATTAAATTTCGATGTCCCTATATAAATGTCTTGATTTCAGTGCAATAGTCTTAATAGCTGCAATTATGTAATCCTGCATCTACTTGTAAGCAGTGCAAGAGAAAATCGAAACACACTGCAAATTCCTAGAAAATAAAATTTCTTTTTGCTTCCTACTTAGTGAGGGAGACATAAGCAAAGTAGTGTAAATCATCTCTCCTATATCTCTTTTGGCTTTGCTATAGGCTGATAAAATAGTTAAGCCCTGTCAGAGAATCACACAGTATTATGGAATCGGGGAGTTGAATAATGAGTTATTTGCTCATGAATAAAAATGAGTTTTGTATTAAAAATTGTTTTCAAGCAGGGCTTAGTGGCTCACACCAGTAATCCTAGCACTGTGGGAGGCTGAGGCAGGTGGACTGCCTAAGCTCAGGAATTCAAGAACAGGGTGGCGCCTGTGGCTCAAGGAGTAGGGCGCTGTCCCCCAGGTGGTGGGTTCAAACCTTACCCTGACCAAAAAACAAACAAGAAAAAGGAATTCAAAAAAGAATTAATTAATTAATTTAAAAAAAAAAAAGGTAATTCAAGAACAGCCTGAGCAAAAGCAAGACCCTGTCTCTACTAAAAATAGAAAAAACTAGCCAGGCATTGTGGTGGGCACTTGTAGTCCCGGCTACTGGGGAGGTTGAGGCAAGGGGATCGCTTGAGCCCAAGTGTTTAAGTTTGCTGTGAGCTAGGATTCCACAGTACTTTACCCAGGGAACAGAATGAGACATTGTTTCAAAAAAAAAAAAGTTTTCAGAGTTGTATGCATATGTACGATATATAATGCGATATCACCTTTTCCTCTGCTTTCTTTTTTAGCACAATGATAGTGGAAACATCAGAGGTCTAGTTTTGTCCATAATTGTGTTTGAACATTTTAAAACATTTCATTATGTATTTTGAGAGAGAATACCTGAGAAGGGTGAGGTCTGAGAGAACAGGTCTTCCCAAGGAGAGCACAAGGATACACTTGCAGGGTCCTCTCCATGGTGACTCAGCCCTTAGGAATTTGTAAACTTAACTTCCTAGAACTTGGAAGTTCTGTGAAAATACTGTAGTTAGGCGGGGGCTGGACTAGGATCTCCTGCTTGATTCAAACTGGCCAATAAAAAGGGTTACCTGTGGGGTGGAACTTTTTGACTGTCGATAAAAAGGGAAAGACCAAGCCAGTCGGGGAGTGCGGCCATTTGGAATTCTTCTATGCCGTAAGCTCCCAGCTGGTGAATAAAACCCTTCCGCTCATAAACGTGGTGTTTGGGTGTTCTTTCTGTCCATTGGGCCTTGTCTTCCTGCAACATTTTAAAGTTATAAAATACAAAGTTATAGATAGATAATATAAATTTATAAAATAATTAGCTTTCTTCATTTTGTGTATTTAGATAATTATAATTTAATTAAAGTTTGTTCTTTAAAATGTTTTCTCTTTTCAGATGTTTAGTGCTAAAGAAATTGAATTACAAGTAACTGAAATAGAAAGAGAAAAGGAAGATGCAGAGAAGAAAAAATCAAAGAAGACTGTCTAGTTCTTAAGATGACCATGAAAGCTTTTAATGTTGTGTTGTACTGCTTGGAATTGTTCAGTGAAGTTTTAGAGGAAATAAGTTACTTATTAGTTGTGTGCTGTTTTGAGAATGCAAGATTTGTAGCTGTCTTCATTATATTACATATTCAAACATAGGTTAAAGAAATTTCAGTAGTTGTCGAAAGCAGTCATAATTCCACATACGCCTGAGTCTTTATCCTATAATTTGCCTAGGTGTGTTAATTTTCTTCATATTTGCAAATTTAATTAAGAAAAACTTAACAATTTAAAAAGTTAATAATTTTTTAATAAATACTAATAAACCAAATATAATATTGAGTTGCATTTCTCAGTGCTTAACAAAACCATCCTTGTACTGGTAAATTCTCAAAATTTTGTTAGAGCTGCCTTCAGTTTTAAATATTGGTCATTTGCTTTGTTGTACTAGAGGAATAAAAAAAATTCTTAATTAAAAATGAATATTTACCATATTTTATCTTTTTCATTTTATAAATTACAACATTTTTTTTGTTTATAGAACAAATATTAAAGGCCTAATCCAAACAGGCTCTTAAAGTGTGGTAAAACGCAGTGTTTAGACAGGATGGTGGTGGGGTGATTAATGATCCAGGGGTGTCATGGGGGATGAGGCCTGAGGAAGGGGGCAGACATTGTAAGAGCTCGTGTGTGAGCTGCTCCAGTGTCAAGTGCACTTTGAGAGGTTTGGCCACCACAGCAGTGGCACCAGGCATCCTACCCCGTGGCCACATGGTTTGTCTGGCCTGCGTGGCTGCTCTGGCACACTGAAAACAAGCTTTTAGAAGACATAAACACAGGACGATATCTCTAAGAGCTTGTGGATAAGGACAGATTTCCTAAACAAGATAAAAAAATGTATCAATACTTACCCAAAAGAGTGATAATTCAACTACACCGAAAATTAATGTAAATTATGAAGAGTCTGGGTGCTGTAGAATAACACCTGTAATCTTAGTGCTTTGGGGGGCCCAGGTTGGAGGATTGCTTGAGGCCATGAATTTAAGACCAGCCTAAGCAATAGAGCAAGACCCCCACTGTACAAAAAATAGAAAATTTAGCTGGATGTGGTAGTGCTCACCTGTAGTCTTAGCTCCTTGGGAGGTTGAGACAAGAGGAACACTTGGGCCAGGAATTTGAGGTTGCTATGAGCTATGATTGCATAGGAATTGGAGCCCAGGAATTGGAGGTTGCTGTGAGCTGTGATGCCACCACACTCTATCCAGGGTGACAGCTTGACGCTCTGTCTCAAAAAAAAAAAAAAGAAACTGTGATGTATTCATATAGTAGCATTATGAGTACATACACCAGGGGGGAAAAAAGAAAGAACCATTGCTGTGTGTATCAGCATAGATAAAATACAGAGCAATGAGCAAAACCTAAAGCAAACTGTGAAAGAGTGTATACAATAATAACATTTATAACTTAAAGACTTGTAAAACTGAATAAAGTGTTTGGCTGGGCCTAGTGGCTCACGCCTTTATTCCTAGCATTCTGGGAGGCCAAGATGGGTGGATTACTTGAGCTCAGGAGTTCGAGACCAACCTGAGCAAGAGTGAAACCCCCCATCTTTACTAAAAATAGCAAAATTAGCTGGGTGTGGTGGCGCACACCTATAGTCCCAACTACTGGGGAGGCTGAGGTAAGAAGGTCTCTTGAGCTCAGGAATTTCAAGTTGCTGTGAGCTATGACGCCATGGAACTCTAGGCTGGGGCAACAGAATGAGACTATCAAAAAGTAGATAAAAGATACAGTATTTATAAAACAAAGCAAGGGAATAGTTTAAAAACTAAGGATAAAAATAAATAAATAAACAATTAAAAAGAAAACTCAGGGAATTGAGGGTGGCGCCTGTGGCTCAGTGAGTAGGGCGCCGGCCCCATATACCAAGGGTAGTGGGTGTAAGCCCAGCTCCGGCCAAACTGCAACAAAAAAATAGCTGGGCATTGTGGCAGGTGCCTGTGGTCCCAGCTACTTGGGAGGCTGAGGCAGGACAATTGCCTAAGCCCAGGAGTTGGAGGTTGCTGTGAGCTGTGACTCCACAGCACTCTACCGAGGGTGACAAAGTGAAACACTGTCTCTGAAAAAAAAAAAAACTCAGAAAATTGAGTACTTCTGTTGGGACCTGGGGAGAGGAAATGCACAGGGACTGGTAAGACTTTCCCAGAGCTGCATGGTGGTTATGCTCATGTTATGCTCATGTTCCCTCATCTGCGCACATCAGTTATCTGCACTTACTGTGCACTGTATCTATTTCACAGTCATGAATCCAAAAATACTCAATGGAGAGCAAAGATATAAGAAAAATCTAAATGTGCATATCCTCAAGAAAGCATACTGTTTGAGAAAAACTAAGCTTTATGCATAATTTTATGAAGCGATGTCTATGAATGGATCGACATGTAGCAAAAATTAAAAAATCAATATGGCAGAGAAAGGGGCTTCCACTGCAGGTGACACATTCTGTCTCTTAAATCATGGATGGCATATGAATGCTTTTTCTGATACTCTGTATAACTAACGTGCGTCTTCAAAATGTTAAACTAACAGCCAGAGATACTTACCTGGCAGAGGAGATACCATAATCGTGAAGGTGGTTTTCCCAGGATGAGGCTCATCCCTTGCTCTCCAGCTGTGCTGACCCCTGCGATTTCCCCAAATGTGGGAAACTCCACTGCATAATTTGTGGTAGTGAAAGTACTGTGTTCACACTTTCCCCTTTAAAGAAAATAAACAAACAGATTTTAAAAAGGTAAAAAATATAATAATAATAATAACAGTCACAGATGGCTTTGTTTCATACTGAGGTTAACACTTAACTCTTTTTGAAATTTCTATTTCTTCATTCCTGGTCATCCTGGTCATTGAGGGAAATTAACAAGTGGGTGCAATAATGAAGACATGACCATCACCATTATTTGAAGTGAAATCATGATTCTCTTAAGAAACATCTGAAATTTGAAATGTTTTAAAAGGCATTTGGAACCTAGGAAATTTCTACATATTTGGAAAAAGGATATGACTGAAATAAATACTCTTCAACCTTGTAAAAAAGGTATTCACTGCTTCACTACTCATATATTTCATATTTCCTTAGGGCTTTCCAAGTTACTATTATGCTGTATGTAATTTAATTGGAAAAAATGTGTGTGTCTCTATGTGCATCTAGGGAGGCTAACCCCTCTGGAAAGAAATTAAGCAATTGTTTTATCATATCCCCACAAAAACCTTCAATATCTATTGCGGGGTTATAAAAAATGCCTAACTGCAAGAAGATTTTCCACTGTATTTTTAATATAGGATTGTAAGGATATAATGCCTTACATATGACATATTAGAGAAAACAGGTGACTGGAGGTTCAGCGCCCATAGCACAGTGGTTACGGTGCTGGCCACATGCACCGAGGCTGACAGGCTCAAACCTGGCCCAGGCCAGCTAAACAACAATGACACCTACAACAAAAAAAAATACCTGGGCATTGTGGTGGGTCCCAGCTACTTGGGAGGGTGAGGCAAGAGAATCACTTAAGCCCAAGAGTTTGAGGTTGCTATGAGCTGTAATGCCATAGCACTCTACCCAGGGCGACATAGTGAGACTCTGTCTCAAAAAAAGAAAAACAACAACAACAAAAAACAACAGGTGACTAGATTTTTTCTTTTAAGATCTTAATTTTAAGAGGCATATATCAGGCTTAGCACCTGTAGCACAGCGTTTACAGCACCGGCCACATGCACCAAGGCTGGTGGTTTGAATCCAGCCCAGGCCAGCTAAACAACAATGACAACTACAACAACAAAAATAATAGCTGGGCATTGTGGCAGGCACCTGTAGTCCCAGCTACTTGGGAGGCTGAGAATTGCTTAAGCCCAAGTGTTTGAGGTTGCTCTGAGCTGTGACACCATAGCACTTTTACAGAGAGCAACAGACTCTAAGTGAGACTCTATCTCTAAAACAAAACAAAGCAACAACAGGCAGGCAGTTTGAATCCAGGCCAGCTAAACAACAATGACAACTGCAACAAAAAAAATACCTGGGCATTGTGGTGGGTGCCTGTAGTCCCAGCTACTTCGGAGGCTGAGGCAAGAGAATTGCTTAAGTCCAAGAGTTTGAGATTATTGTGAGCTGTGATGCCATGGCATTCTACGGACGGGGAAAAACTGAGACTATGTCTCAAAAAAACAAAACAAAACAAAACAACAACAACAAAAAACAACAGGTGATTGGGTGGTGCCTGTGGCTCAGTGAGTAAGGCACTGGCCCCATATACCGGGGGTGGTAGGTTCAAACCTGGCCCCAGCCAAACTGCAACAAAAAATAGCCAGGTGTTGTGGCAGGCACTTTTAGTCCCAGCTACACAGGAGGCTGAGGCAAGAGAATCGCCTAAGCCCAAGAGCTAGAGGTTGCTGTGGGCAATGACGCCAGGTTGCTGTGGGCTGTGACACCACGACACTCTACCAAGGGCAATAAAGTGAGACTCTCTCTAAAACAACAACAACAGGTGACTAGATTTTTTTCTTTTAAGATTTTAATTTTAGGCTCAGTGCCTGTGGCTCAAGCAGCTAAGGCGCCAGCCACATACACCTGAGCTGGTGGGTTCAAATCCAGCCCAGGCCCGCCAAACAACAATGACGGCTGCAGCCAAAAAATAGCCAGGTGTTGTTGCGGGGGCCTGTAGTCCCAGCTACTTGGGAGGCGGAGGCAGGAGGATCGCTTGAGCTCAGGAGTTGGAGGTTGCTGTGAGCTGGGATGCCATAGCACTCTACCCAGGGTGACAGCTTGACACTCTGTCTCAAAAAAAAAAAAACAAAAATCTTAATTTTAAGAAGCATATATTAGGGGCGGTGCCTGTGGCTCAAGGAGTAGGGCACTAGCTCTATATACCCGAAGTGGCAGGTTCAAACCTGGCCCAGACCAAAAAAAAAAAAAAGGTACATATCAGGCTCAGCAGTTATGGCACTGGCCACATGCACCGAGGCTGGGGGTTCAAATCTGGCCCAGGCCAGCTAAACAACAATGACAACTGCAACGAAAAAAAAAATAGCTGGGCATTGTGGCTGGTGCCTGTAGTCCCAGCTACTTGGGAGGCCAAGGCAAAAGAATCGCTTAAACCCAAGAGCCAGAGGCTGCTGTGAGCCGTGACTCCACGGCACTCTACCCAGGGCGACATAGTGAGACTCTGTTTCTACAAAAAAAAATAAAGTAGTCTATCTTGTGGAAGTAATATAAATTAATAGCCAGCTTCTGCTGATAAACATTAGTGTTCATAGTATTGCTATAACAAGTAATGTTGCAATGAATAAATAAGCATTATGTTTGGAATTTCACATGTGTGGAAGTATATTTATGGGGTAAGTTCACTAGAATTAGGACTGCAGGATCAAAGTATATATGTTATGTCACAAATCTATGTGTTTTGTTGTTGTTAGTGCATGTCTTTTTTAACTAATATGTAATTAATTGTCTTCTGGTTTATTGAAGCAGTAAATTAGACAGCATTTGCCACAGTAATGTCCAGCAAAGTGGCTGGCCTTAAAAACTCCAGCACCACACTCATGTGAAGGACGCTCTTGACAAGGCGACTCGTTTTGCTATTCTCATCCACCTTACAGTATTTCAGGACAGCCAGCTTATTCTTCCTTCTCTGATTCTTATTCTTCTTGGGAGTGTTATAAGACTTCTTTCTTAGCACCCCCATAGTGTCCTAACACAAGATGAAGAGTGGACTCCTTTTGACTGTTGTAGTCACACTAAGTACGACCATCTTCCAGTTGCTTGCCAGCAAAAATGAGTCTTTGATGATCAGGAGCAATTCCTTCATTATCCTGGCTCTTAGTCTTTACATTTTCTATCGTATCTGAGGGCTCAGCCTTCAGTGATGGTCTTACAGGGTCTTTATGAATATCTGCATCTTGGTAGTGGTTCCACCATGGATCGGAAAGCACAAATCTGTGTTTTTAACAGTGCGATTTTCTTTCTCCACACCTTCCCCATTATAATTGTGCTGACTTGGTTTGTGGCCAGCTCAAGCTGGAACTGTGTTTGCCAGACTTCTCTTCCCTCTAAGGTTCTGAATTAGTTGGCCACAAGAGAAATTTGCATAAGAGAAGGCTACAGGAGAAGCAGTTCAGTGTGCGGCACCCAGGCTTAGAAGCAGCCAGTTGATTAACTGGCTCACTTTGTTGATGTAGGGAGGTATTTGGAAAAACTCAACCCATGTTTTTTCCTGTTCTTTTACAACTTCTGTGACCTTAGACTGTATGGGGTCTTCCCCCAACCAGCAATCAATTAGTTCTGCAGCAGACACCAGCTGGGTCTCCTCTGATTCATTTCCAACCCTACCTACCTAAAGGTAGCATCCCCAAGACTGCCCTTCCTGCTTTAGACATCCCTTCCAAAGTCCAGGCCTCCAGAACTTCTAACCAACTGCCTTCACAATGGGATTCCCACAACCCCTTCTTTGGGTTTAATTTGCTAGAGTGGCTTAACAGAACTTGGGGAAACACAAATGTTTACTGATTTATTACAAAAGCTCTTTATTAGTCTGAGCACAGTAGCTCACACCTGTAACCCTAACACTCTGAGAGGCTGCAAGTGGTGGAGCTTGAGCTCAGGAACTGGAAACAGTCCTAAGCAAGATGGAGACCCCATCTCTAAAAATAGCTGGGCATTGTGGTGGGCACCTGTGGTCCCAGCTACTTGGGAGGCTGAGGCAAGAGGATTGCTTGAACCAAAGAGTTTGAGGTTGCTGTGAGCTATGACACCACAGCGCTCTACTGAAGGTGACAAAGGGAGACTCTGTCCCCACCCACCCCCCCAAAAAGACAAAATATATTTATCTAAAAGATCGAAATAGGCGGCTCCTATGGCTCAGTGAGGAGGGCGCTGGCCCCATATACCTAGAGTGGAGGGTTCAAACCCCGCCCTGGCCAAACTGCAACAATAAATAAATAAATAAAAATTTAAAAAATATATATTAAAATAAAAAAGAAGATCCAAATAAACTGCCAAATGAAGAGATGTATACAGGTCTGGAGGCAGGGTCTGTATACAGGCCTGGGAGGAACCTTCACATGTTCAGCTATCTGGAAGTCCTGCAAATCCTATTGTTTAGGGATTTTATTGTGGAATCTTTACATAGGTATGATTGATTAAACCATTGGCCATTGGTGATCAACTTAACCTTCTGCCCACTCTTTTCTCCTCCCCAGAGATTGGTATGGAGGGGATGAAAGTCTCAACCCTCTAATCCTGCCCTGGTCTTTCTAGAGACCAGTCCCCATCCTGAAGCTGCCTAGGGGCTGCTAGTCAATCATTAGCACACAAGAAGGCATCACTGGAGATTTCAAATATTTTAGGAGTTATATTCTAGGAAATAAAGATGAAGACCAAATATTTCACAGTATCGCAGGAGCTATTCATAGCTAGGACAGTTCCTCTAAATTCTGCTATTCTCTGCCTTCAGATTCTCTGGGATCTGGGCTAGGCATGCCTGCGGCTTCATGGCAAAGAACGCTAGCTATTTCTGAAGGTCACTGGAAGGATCAAGGTGCACATGGTGGAAGATTCATGTGGTATTCGTCTGTCCTCCAGTGTTGGTTGGTTCTCACCCCTCTCCCACTTCACTTCAGATTTCCTTCCTTATTGCCAGGCGGAGCACACCATGTTTCCTTCAGTCCCAACACCAGAAACAGAAACAAAAGCCTTGGACACGCTCTTCCATCAACTCCCACAGCTTGTGTGAGGTCTCATTCCCGTAGAAAATTACTTATTTTATATCATTGTCATTTTGCTTCTCTTACTGAACCCAAATTGATACAGTAGAGCTTCACACTTTTTTTTTTGCCATAAATACATGTGAGAAAAGAATTATTATCTGAAGAATGCAATTTTTTAATCATCAGGCCCAGAGAGACTTTAAAATTTGACAGCAATAAAAGTAAACGAATGAATGAATAAATACTAAAATGAGACAGCATTCACACCCTCCTCCACCTCCTCTTTGAGCTAGGTATTCATCTCTCCAAACTGCTATTACCAGAAGTAGCTATAAATAAACCTAATAATGCCACACAACATTATAACCTACACTTTATAGCTTAAAAACCTACAGTTAGTCCTTAGTCAATGTTATTTCTGTAAACCCAAGAAAATTCATGACAAACAACTTTGCATTAGTCGTCCACTCCCAGTCCCCTGTTTTTGCCTTTAAAAATCCACTTGTGGGAAGCACCTGTGGCTCAGTGAGTAGGGCGCCAGGCTCATATTCTGAGGGTGGCAGGTTCAAGCCCGGCCCTGGCCAAACTGCAACAAAAAAATAGCCAGACATTGTGGCAGATGCCTGGAGTCCCAGCTGCTCAGGAGGCTGAGGCAAGACAATCACCTAAGTCCAAGAGCTGGAGGTTGCTGCGAGCTGTGACGCCACGGCACTCTACCGAGGGCAACAAAGTGAGACTCTGTCTCAAAAAAAAAAAAAAATCCACTCATAACTTCTGCTAATCCAACTGTATATGGAGGGCAACTTGAATCTATCCTCCTGGCTTGCAGTCCTCAAGCTTAGATCTGGCCAGGCAACACTCTACACAGGGTGACAAAGTGAGAGAGTGCCTGAAAAAAAAAAAAAAAAAACTTAGATTAAATAAAGTCTCTACTTTTATTAATTTTGCCTCTTTTAGGTTGAAGGAGATGAAATTTTAACATAAGATTTCATGGCCTTTTGTCTTTTATTTTACAATTTTTTCCAGTATGATTTTGATTTGCATTTCTGTTACTATAGGTGATGTTGAACATTTTTATTTTATTTTATTTGTTATTTTATTTTATTGAGACAAAGTCCTACACTGTCACCTAGGCTGGAGTGCAGTGGTATCATCATAGTTCACTGAACCTTGAACTAGGCTCAACTGATCCTGCTGCTTCAGCTTCCAGAGTAGTTTAGGACTGTAGACAAGTGCCACTGTGGCAGACTAACTTTTCCTTTCTTTTAGAAACAAAGTTTCACTATATTGCTCAGGCTGGTCTCAAATACCTGGCCTCAAACAGTTCTCCCACTTTGGCCCCTCTACATGCTGGGATTACTGCCATGAGCCACCATGCTGCCTTGAACTGCTTTATATTTTTGTCTTTTTTTTTTTGTTATTGATTTGTAAGAGTTTTTTATTTGTTTGAGAAATTACTCTTTTGTCTATGTATTAAGGTGATTATAACTACTATATTAGATCAGCCCACATGATAGAAGTTTCTTTTTTTTTTCTTTTTGTTTAATTTGAGACAGAGTCCGACTCAGTTGCCTTGGATTGAGTGTGGTAGCATCATAGCTCACAGCAACCTCTAACTCTTGGGCTCAAGCAATTCTCTTGCCAAGGTCTTATTCAGGCGGGTCTCAAACTCCTGAGCTCAAGCAATCCACCTGCCTCAGCCTCCCAGAGTGCTAGGATTACAGGTGTGCATCACTGTGCCTACTCAGAAGTTTATTTCTTCATATTAAATCCCATTGCTGATAGTGAGCAGCTTTCCAAGCAAAACTCTAGGAATTACTTTCCTCCCATTTTGTGTATGATCAAATGTGAACCTGAAAGAACAAATCCTGCAAGAAAGATCCCAAGTGGCTACCTGGCCCTAAATTAAAAATAGAGCCAAGTAGTTGTCTGCTGACAAGCAGTCACACATGTACTCCAAATTCCCCCCCAAACTCACACCTCATAAGCCGGGCATGCACTCCTGTAGTCCCAGCTACTCAGGAGGCTGAGGCAGAACAACTTGAGCCCAGGACTTCCAGGCTACAGTGAGCCAGTGAGCCATGAGAATGCCGCTGCACTCCAGCCTGGGCAACAGAGCCAGACCCTGTCTCTTACCAAAAAGATCCCCACACCCCAGTTCAACTTTGGGACTCCAAAGCTCACCTATAATGACCAACAAGAACTTAGCAGCACCTGTATCTGGGGCTTCCGAACCAGGAGCAAGAGCCAGTCACTCCTATGGGTTAAAGTCCTTTATTACCAAGATTCAGAATCCCAGGAGGACAGGGAGATTATTCTCAAAGTCTGGCTTACTTTGAGAGAATGTCACAGAATTCTTACACCCTCCCCAAAAGTTGCTATTTTTACATCATCCAGCCCTCTAATCTTTAGCTGCAGGACTTGTTGCTGCCTTTCTAATCTGTGAATGTTCCATCTGTTGTTCAGGCCAGGACCAAGAAGGCCTTCAAGTGTCGGGAACCAGGGGAGGACTGGCTGAGGTGTCAGACAGATAACTAGTTAGATCACTGAGTAACTTTTACAGCTAAAAGGCAGCGGGTTGGGGATGGGGGGTGATGAAGGATAAGAGGCTGTTTCTCCTCCAACACATTGACCAATCAGAACTCAGTGAGTTTCAATACTTCATTTGCATGAATGGACTTGATTAAGAATCTGGGCAGAGGCCCTTGCACTCTGGGAGGTGGAGGTGGGTGGATCTCTTGAGCTCAGGAGTTTGAGACCAGCCTGAGCAAGAGTGAGACCCTGCCTCTACTAAAAATAGTAAAACTAGCTGGGCGCTCTGGTGGGCACCTGTAGTTCGGCTACTCGGAAGGCTGAGGCAAGAGGATTGGTTAAGCCCAAGAATTTGAAGTTGCTGTGATGCCACAGAACTCTATCCAGGGTGATAGAGTGAGACTCTGCCTCAAATAAATAAATAAATAAATAAATAAATAAATAAATAAATAAATAAACCCAGGCAGATTAAAAGATTTGGGGGAACCTCATTTGGGAGGACCCGATTCACAATGGACTGTTTGTGTGTTTCCCTTAATGAATTGGTGGGACCTCATTTGGGAGGACTCCTTTTGAAACAAACTATTTTTGTGCTCAAAACAATTTAAAGACAAGAGAGGTAACCCTCTGTACAGGGAGCCTAACACAAGAGGTCCAAACCTTTTGATAATTCGTTTTGCTCAGTATTAACAGATACCTTTTCAGGCTGGTTGAAGCTTTGTCCTACCCAACTGGAGAGAGCATCTAAAGCCCAAGATGGGCTCCTACCAGGAGCTGCTGGCTGGGGACAGGGTCTTCAGGAAACTCCTGTTCATGTATGCCAACATAGAACAGGAACAAGCCTCAGAGGACTACAAGATGTCAGGCATCCGCAGTTCAGGAAAAGAGGCCAAGCAGATGAAAAATGGCATGCTGGTGATGGACGCTATAAGTAGGCAGCTGCAGAAGCAACTCAGCAGCTCCTCCTCACCATGTGTGGCTACTCCACAGCAGTATCCATCTGGGGAAAACTTGCTTCCCATCATCTGCATTTGGATAGACTATACAGTGTCCTATGGTCACCCATAAGCTTCTTTGAGTGAACCTGCAGTAGGAATCTTCCTTTGTAGCAGAGGTAACCCAGCAAGTAAGCAAAGCTCTATATCTAGAATGAAAATTACATGAAACACACCAAAAGTAGAATAAGGTATTGCCTCTTGCCCTTCTGCGATAAGAGTCACCCTTTAGAAGCAGGCTTAAATCCAGCCCTGCAGAAACAGTTTATGAGAGATCATTCCTAATACTGTGAAGTAAGCTCTGTGTTGACCCTCCCCCCATATATATGGAAAGGTAAAACTGACAGTGGGGAATATGTACCAGAGAATGGCCGGGGAGTGATGGGGAAGTAAAAATGAAGGGGAAGTGAAAATGTATTTTCAAAGCCCACTTATGCTTTTTTTTCTTAATTTTGGGGACTAAAACCTACATCCCTACAGCCAGATATCAGGAGGGACAAGGATTCCCAGGTCTTTGTTTTGTGTGCCACAGGAGATAGCTCAAGAGAATCATCTGGGGAGAGGTCACAAGATTGTCTTACCCGAAGATGGGATCAATCTGGGTAGAGGTCATGAGATTGTCTTAGCTCAAGACAAAACTCTGTGCTTCTGTTCAGAGGAGGACATTGGTACTTTTTTTTTTTTTGAGACAGAGCCTCAAGCTGTCACCCTGGATAGAGTGCTATGGTATCACAGCTCACAGCAACCTCCAATTCCTGGGCTCAAGCGAGTATCCTGCCTCTGCCTCCCAAGTAGCTTCGACTACAGGCGCCCACCACAACGCCCAGCCATTTTTTGGTTGCAGCCATCATTGTTGTTTGGCGGGCCGGGCTGGATTCGAACCCACCAGCTCACGTGTATGTGGCTGGTGCCTTAGCCCGTTGAGCCACAGGCACCAAACCGACATTGGTACTTTCGAGACAGGAGTCTGCCATTTGCCAGCAAATTAATAAACTTCTCTTTCCTTCTCCTCAAAACCAAACAAACACACAAAAAAGAGCAGAACTTATGCTATAAAACCTTTCCTTTGTTCTCTGGAACACATCTTCTTTTACACCAAAGGCTGCATCTCCCTGGCTTATAAACTGTTCACTGAAATAAAGTCTTTTTCCTCTAGGGCGGCGCCTGTAGCTCAAAGGAGTAGGGCGCCAGCCCCATATACTGGAGGTGGTGGGTTCAAACTCAGCCCCCGGCCAAAAACTGCAATATATATATATATATATATATATATTTTTTTTTTTTCCTCCAAATTCCTTTTCAGAGAATTTTTGTTTATATGTGGCTCTGACATTTTCAAACACTTCTAAGATTTCTGTGTCTATCTGCATCAAGCCACCCAAAAGGGAAATAGTTTTGAAGACCAATTGTGATAAAAACACTCAGTAAACTAAGAATAGAAGAGAACTCCTTAACATGATAAAACATATTTTTTTTTTTTTTGAGACAGAGCCTCAAGCTGTCACCCTGGGTAGAGTGCCATGGCATCACAGCTCACAGCAACTTCTAATTCCTAGGCTCAAGTGAGTCTCTTGCCTTCGCCTCCCAAGTAGCTGGGACTATAGGCACCCGCCACAACACCCGGCCATTTTTTGTTTGCAGCCATCATTGTTGTTTGGC
>CAUYRH010128842.1:0-13223 GCA_963574655.1 Perodicticus potto
AATAATTTTATTAAATCATAATTGTGTACATTGGTGCAATCATAGGGCAAAATGTGCTTCATATACAATCAGAAACATTTTGATCGTACTGTGAGAGATAGCCTTCATAGCATTTTCTTAATCACTATATAAAGACATTGATACTCTACATTTAATAAGTTTCACCAGTACCCTACTAAGATGCACTGTAGGTGTGATCCCACCAATTGCCCTCCCTCCACCCATCCTCCCCTGTCCCCTCACCTCCCTTTTCCTTTTCCCTGTATTCTTGTGCTATAATTGGGTTTTAGCCTTCATATGAAAGCTATAAATTAGCTCTATATTAGGGCTGAGTACATGTCCCATTCACTTTTTGTCTCACTCTCTCTCTATCTCTCTGCCCCCACCCCTCAGAATCATTGATGTATAATTCCAATAACTTCAAAGGGGAAAAAGTCATTCAAAGAAATCCTGATTAATTTCTTATCATCTAGACAGATATTGTTGTTAGTATCCAATTTAAATCAAATCACATTATAAGGTGATATAAAAATATATATATTTAAGTAAATAAAAATCTGCAAGAGATCTACTTTCAAAGTAAATAAGACTCATCTACTTTTAAAAACAAACCAGCCCCAGGTCCAAATCTATATCACTGCTGTACTAGCCTTCCAAGGAAGACACACTAACAGGTTTAAAGGGGATGCACAGAGGTCCTCTTTACAGTTTCCAAACAGGATTTTACTCAATTGAAACAATGTCATTTTCACTGTCACAGCCTTCCTCATATTGTTTTTGCAAGTTTAGCAAAACCTTTGTATAAACCTCGAGTTTGTTGTTTGTTTATTTTTGCTTGTTTTGTTTTCAGAAATTTCAAAGTGCTTTACTGAATTGTTTTTCCTGGGACCAACCTTCTATCTCCACAATGAGAAACTTCCCAGGTCCGTGCACTCACTTGTGGGGAAAGTGGAACACAGGGGACTCAAAGTATTGAGATATGAAAAATAGACACTAGCTAACATTTTGCTGAAGTACATGTATTTGTACCAGCCTCCTTTACCCATTTCCACCGCTCACCCTCTTGATACAAACAAAATTTGGTCTGGAACCACTTCAGTTGTCCACTCAAACCAACCCTTCCCCACTACCCTTGACATTCTGAAATAACGTAACCTTGTTGGTTTTCTTCTTTGGGCTTTGGTTACACTATTTGGAGAATGGAAGTGTGAATCTAACAGACCTACAGAAACCAGGGAAAAGGCAAAATTCAGGCCAGCATATAAAATTCACATGCAGATCATCTACCAAAAAAAAACAAAACAAAAAAACAGGTGTTGGGAAAGCTGAAGCGGGGAGACTCGGTCAGGAAAGGCGTTTCCAAGAGAAACTGAGGAAGGGGTCCTGGAGCAGAACCAGGGTGAAGGGGAAACACAGGAGAGGTGAGAGGATCTCTCCGTTGTGCCAGGAACTGTGTGTCTGTGGTGGGTATACCAGGAGTATAGCGAGTACTTTATTCCCTTTTGGAAACTATTGAACTGTCTTTTTTCAACACACCATCACTCTGAGAATGAGGCATACAACTGCAAGTAGCAATGAGTAACCCAAAGGGATGGTTAGAACTTGGGCTTCTATTCCATTCCATCCTAGGCTAAAAGAAAAGGGGTTTGGGGTTCTGAATGGAAGAGAAAAGTTCTAGAAAGGTGACCAGAAAAAGTGTGGTAAATAAAAATTGTTTAGTAATGTCTGTTATACACATTTCATTTTAAGATTATTCTTCACTGATAATAGTTGTTCAGAGTCCTCCCTTCCTGGTACAGGGAGAGGGAGATACCTTTAACAAGTAGAAATTTCCTTAATAAATGTAAATTGTCTTTACAAAAGAGAAACTTTTCTTTTATCTGCTGGTTCTCAGTGGCCTTTAGCTCAATATAATCAATATGCCAAAGAGGTTGGGTCAACTCTCTGGAGCTATTCAAATCAATTTTTACCAAAACTAGTGATCACATTCTTCAAGGAGTACCCTAATGTCTGAAGATTCTTAGCACATTTGTTTTCTTATATCCCATTCATGTATATTCTGACAACATCCTTTGTCCTGAGTGTCAACTAGATATTTCCCAGAAGACACACTGGCTGAAAGTTCAGGTTTTAAAAAATTTCTTACTATAAAGCTGTCAGCCATTTGTTTTTACCCCTTGTTTTAACACTTCTCCTAAAATCTGACTGAAGTTTAAAATCTATTATGGTCAGGTACCTATAATAATTTCTTGGTCAATAATGGACAACATATATGATGGTGGCCCCATAATATCATAATACTGTTTTTGTTTGTTTGTTTGTTTTCCTGTAGCTTTCTATGTTTAATTTTGCCTTGTTTTATTTTTTTATTAAATCATAACTGTGTACATTGATGAATTTATGTGGTTCAGTGTACTGATTTGATATACAATGTGAAATGCTTATGTCAAACTGATGAACACATCCATCACTTCACTTACTTATTTGTTGAGGTAAGACAATTACACTTTTTTCTTAATAGTTTTGAAATGTACCATTGCATTATGCACTTAAGCTGAGGTCCCCCCAAATACCTACCCTCCTCCCGGCCTTCCCTTTGCCTCCCCTCTCTTTCCTCTTCCCTTCTACTTTCTGGACTATAGTTATGTTTTACCATTTGTATGAATGTGTAAGTGATTATACATTGATTTCATAATAGTATTGAGTACATTGGATACATTTTTCCATTCTTGAGATACTTTAGTAAGAAGAATATGTTCTACCTCCTTCTAGGTAAACAAAAAAGAAGTGACATGTCCATCTTTTTATGTCTGCATAGTATTCCATGGTGTACATAAACCACAATTTGTTAATCCATTCGTGGGTCGATGGGCATTTAGGCTGTTTCCATCTCTTAGTAATTATGAATTGGGCTGCAATAAATATTCTGATGCAAATGTCTTTGTTGTAAAATGATTTTTGATCATCTGTGCATATGTCTAGTAGAGGAATTGCAGACTCAAACTATAGGTGTACTTTTAGTTCCTTGAGTATTCTCCAAACTTCTTTCCAAAAAGGTCGTATTAGCTTGCATTCCCAGCAGCAGTGTAGAAGTATTCCCTTGTCTCTGCATCAATGCCAACATCTGTAGTTTTGGGATTTTGTGATGGGGGCTCATCCTACTACAGTTAGGTGGTATCTCAAAGTGGTTTTGATTTGCATTTCACTGATGATTAAAGATGATGGGCATTTTGTCATGTGTTTAGAAGCCACGTGCCTGTCTTCTTCAGAGAAGTTTCCGTTCAAGTCTCTTGCCCACATAGAGTTGTGTATAGTTTTTACACAGTAACATGTAGTATTAGTTTTTAGGCTAGGAGCAATAGGCTACACCATATAGCCTAGGTGTGTAGTAGTTTATCCAATCTAGGTTTGTGTAAGTACTATTTATGATGTTTACACAAGGATAAAATTGCCAAATAATAAATTCCTCAGCATGTATCCTGGTCATTAAGGAATACAGAACTTGATTCTAAACATTTGACTTAATATTCTTCATTTATTGTCCATTATAGACAATTGATGAATTTATATTATTCATATCTCTTGATATTTGTTTGTGTGTGACTATACAGAGAAAATATATTTAGTGTTTTATTTTGCTCTGCATTGTTTTCTTGCCAGTTCGTTCCTATTTTCCTTTTAAGCATAATTAGTGCAATAGGACAATAGACAGCTAGTTGTCCTGTAGTATCAGCTCACCCTTTTCACAATACAACTACTAAGAATTTTGCTGGTCACATATCCATGATAAATACTAAAATTCTCAACCTCCCTTAGAATTTTGTGTGACATCTTGACTAATCCCATGGTAGGGTTCTGGGAACCCTTCTTATTCATGCTTTGCCTTTTTTCATCTTTTTTGATCTACATCAAGCAGTCAAGTGATTCCTCAGAAGCAGCAAGATCCCAGGATGACTTGCTACACTTTCATAAATTAGGTTGGTAAGAAAACAGTAAGTTTGAATGGATCTATACACTTGGTCTGTAGTCAATGAACAGAGACATCATGAGCTTCAAGCTCACTTCAGGGCTCCTAGCCACATCCCCAAATACAGGAGGACATTGCACGGAAGACCCAGAAGGATACCATGCACACAGATCCGTATCACTGCTGAGGGACACTTATCCGGTAGAAACTACTAATCTTATAATTTTCCCCCAATAAAGATATTACCTTATTATTCTGATTGTAAACAAAATTTTCTTGCTAATAGGAAAAACACTTTCCTATCCTTGAATATCTCTGAATATCTAAGGTAATGTCTTTGGAGAAGAAACAGGTTTCTAAATCTCTCTGGAGTGACCATTTTATCTTTCTAAGAGTGCTTGCTTATAAAATTATTCTTAAATTGACTTCTTTTCTCAAAATATTTGCAGAAAGGCTAGATGATGAAGAATTATTACTCAATACCATCTTCTTCTCAAATGTGAATGTGGCGACACCACAGAGATGAAGTTCACATTTTATTTGTGGTGAAATGATGTGATAGAATGAGATTGGGTCCCTGAGATTTCATGAAACTGAACCACCAGTAGTGGCTACTTATCTACTAACCTTAATTAGAAAAAAAATAATTTATCCTGTGTCAAAGCCATTTTTACTTTGAATTTCTTTTATTCATAGTAGAACCGAGTACAAACTTAAGCAATTTCTTTTTTGTTTTTTCTCTTAATATATGTCAGAATACTATAACCTAATACCTGTAAATTGTTAAAATTAAAAAGTTGCTATAACTCATGTATCTAGAAACGGCATTACTAGAAAATGAATTTAATCATCACTTTAAACAATATTGTAATGCTATATTCATTCATAAATATCTGTCTATATTTTTACTACTTTGTAAATGGAATTAGCAAGATAAAATTATTACATTAAGGCAGAGCAAGATGGCTAAATGGAAATCTCCAGTGATTCTCCCTCTGCAGGAACACCTAATTCAACAACTATCAAGCCAAACAAGCACCTTCAGAAGAACCAAATATCATGAGAGGGATCACACTACCCAATTTTAACATCGTATCAAGAAAGAGGCACTGAAGAGGGAAGAAAGACAATCTTACATTGCCTGATTCACTCGTCCATTCCCCCAGCAGTGTCATGCTCCGCTCCAAGGAGATAGAGAATATGTGTGCCCAGAGGAGGGAGAATGAAATGGTTGTAGGAGGTTGCATTGAAACTCAGGGCCACCATGGCAAGGCGAACACAGCACAGGACGGAATTCTGCCAATGCCCATGGAGGGAGCATTTTGACCAACCTGGCCAGAGGGAAATCCTCTGCCCCCAGAACTAATTTCTAGCTAGATCCACAAAAAGAAGCCTGGGACCTGGACTAAATTAATAACATAGTCAGGCCACAAAGGCTGAAGTCCTTGGGCTATTCCTATGACTGTTGTGGCTCAGAGCTGGTTTACCTCGAATGCGTGTGACCCAGTAAGACATCAGCAGCTATATACCAAGCCAGTTCCTGTGTTATCCTTCCCCAAATTCCAGGTGTCATTTTTAAGGGAAAGTCTTCTTTCATTGGGGAAAGGAAAGGAAAAAGCTCAGAGGACTCTGTTTTCCAACCTGGGTACCAGATCAATCAGAGTAAAACAAAGGACTAAATAGTCCCTTGAAACCCCTGGGTCCAGACCTTAGTTTCTGAATGGCATTGCTGGATCCAGTTAGGACAGAAGGAAACATGCTAACTTGGAAGGGAAAGACCAGTTATGGCAGAATTCACCACCTCCTGACTAAAGAGCCTTTGGGTTTTGAATATACTTAAGAGGTAGTCAGGCAACAGTCACCATTGACTTTGGGTCAGAATAGGTTGGATTTAGGTATGATCTCCTGCTGTTGCCCATGAGGGAGTGTCCATGTCACTCCTGTCCCTATTCTAGTATCTGAGCACAGAAAGTGACAGATTTTGCCTGGTAATCTAGGGGATTCTCTTGTATCTTACCCAAGTCCACCACTGCAATACCACCAGGAGTTTGTGAGAATCACAGCATTACTGGGCTTGGAGAATTCTCAGTGCTGATGTGGCTTCAATGACCAAAGACTTAAGACTACGATACTCAATTCTACCCAAGGCGACGGTTAAACTCTGTCTCATAAAAAGAAAAAGGAGGAAAGGAAGGGAGGAAGGAAGGAAGGAAGGAAGGGAATTGAAGCGAGCAATGCAAAGATATTCCATGCAGGTGAATTAGAAAAACAAATATTGTTAAAATAGCCATACTACCCAAAGCAATCTACAGATCCAATGCAAACCCCATCAAAATACCAAGGACATTCTTCACAGATTCAGAAAAAAAGTCCTAAAATTTATATGGAACCACTAAAGACCCAGAATAGCCAAAGCCATTCTAAGCAAAAAGAACCAAGCTGGAGGAATCACATTACCTAACTTCCAATTATACTTCAGAGGTGTAATAACCAAAACAGCACAATTCTGGTCTAAAAACAAACACATAGACCAATGGAACAGAGCAGAAAACCCAGAAATAAATCCACACATCCATCCTAAATTTATGCTTGACTAAGGGGTGAAGGAGATACAATGGAGTAAGGATAGCCCTCTCGATCAAAGGTGCTGGGAAAACTGGATATGCATATGTAGAAAAATGAAACTAGACCCTTAACTCTTGCCATATAAAAATTAAATTAAAATAGATAAAAAAAACTTAAATCTAAGTCCTGAAACTATGAAACTACTAAAATAAAACTTTGGAGAAATGCTTCAGGACATTGGTCTGAGCAAGTTCTTCTTGAGTAATACTCCAAATTACAGACAACAAAAATAAAACTTAGCAAATGAGATCACTTCAAACTCAAAAACATCTGCACAGTAAAGGAGACAACAAAGTGAGGAGACAACCCACCGAATGGGAGCAAAGATTGGCAAACTTCTCATCTGGCAAAGGTTTAGTAACTAGCTTATAAGTAGATTCAACAACTCAATAGGAAAGAATCAAATAATCCAATTAAAAATGGACAAAGAATCTGAATAGGCATTTCTTAAAGAAGACATACAAATACCCACGACTGTATGAAAACTGCTTAACATCATTAGTCATCAGAGAAGTGCAAATCAGAACTATGGATTACATCTAACCCCAGTTAACATGCTTTTTATGAAAAAGACAGGAAACAACTACTATTGGCAAGGATGTTGAGAAAGGGGAACCCTTGTACACTGTTGGTGGAATAGTAATTAAAGCCACCACTACGAAAAATAGTATGGAGGGTCTTCAAAAATTAAAAACAGAATTACCCCAGGATTCATACTGCTGAGTATATGACCAAAAGAGGAAACTTTAGTGCATCAAAAATATTTCTACATTCCTGTTGATTGCAGTAAAACTCACAATAGCCAAGATATGAAATCAACGTAGGTGCCCATCTGTGGATTATTAGATAAAAATATTGTGGTACATATACATGATGGAACATATATAACCAGTAATATATATTATATATTCATTGTTTTTCCTTCACAAAAGAATAAAATCCTGCCGTTTGCAACATCATAGACGGAACTGTAGAACATCACAAAGCTAAGAACACAAAGATAAATCTTGAATGTTCTCCCTCATATATAGGAGATAAATATTAAAATCAGTTGATCTCATGGAGAAAGACGGTAGAATGATGGCTACAAGAAGATGGAAAGGGTAGTGGGGAGGGACATATAAATTAAGAATGGTTAGTGGGTCCAAAAACACAGTCAGATAATTAGGTTAATGAACACTATTTGACAGCTCAACAAAGTGATTATAAACTATAACTTAGGGTATACATTAAAATAATTATAAATAAAAGAGGGGAATTAAAATGCCCCTAACACAAATTAATGTTAAATGCCTGAGGTAATACCTACCCTAATTACCCTAATTTGATTAATTCACATTGTTTCACTTTATGAAAATATCACCTACACCCTATAAAGATATACAACTGTATGTACTTATCATAATAACAAATAAATAAATATATGTTTCTAAATTTATATATTAAAAAATTGAAGACTCTTAAGTTAAAATGCCAAAAACGATTTTCTTAAGATGAATTTCATACATGTGTATAAGAATAAATGAGAGTAACTTCAATCTATTTTCTTTTATTTTATTGTATTACTGTGAACATGAACATCTGTGTGTGCTTAACAGCTATTTGTATTTTTGCTAAACATCGATATGTTAGTTTTTCATCAATGTGCACCGTGAGATTTGTTGCTAAGTCCATTTTCTTTTTCCGTTTACAGTTATTTGGGATGATGCATTGTACATGTGGTCAATGGAATAAAGGCAAAACTGATATAAGTCAGTTCCATGCTTAGACTATAATTATTTTCCACACTCTGTTCCCTGATAAATATATTACATTTTTGGATACTACATTTTAATACTTATACTTTAGTAAAGCTATTTATCTTTATGCATTATCAGATTATGGGCATAAATCATTATCTCTATTTTTAAGTTTATTTTCAACAAATGCGTCACTGTAACATCCTCATGACAAAGATTGTTCATTATATGGTAAGATCAATTTGGATTATATCCCCAGCATCGTTCCTATACTCATTCATAATGCATTTCTATGATCTACTTACAGATGCCTGCAGTCCAGGAAGTCACAGAATGAAATACCTCATTGCCAATATTGTCAATATTGGAAATGCCTTAAACGATAATGCCACACACCCTGAACAGGTTCCTGTTCCCTCAGCTTTTGAAAACACCACGTACTTGAAGTCCAGTGTATTACACCTTACCCCATTGTTTAAGGACCTCTCGGTGTCATTCCTTATTCCCACAAATTTGTCCCGCTTTGCTATTTTATCATTCTTTAACTTTCTGCTTACACATATTTTCTATTCATGGGACAGAAATGTCCACTGGGATCAGCATGTAGAACTACCCCCATAATGTTCTCATTACTGCCTTCTTCAGTAATGGTTATAGTAAGATATAACCATAATAATAATAAGCAAAACATACAAACCACCTCCATGCCACACACCTAACACAGTACTAAGTATTAATGAATCGTGTCAATTCATCCTCACAATGGCCCTGAGTAGCCTAAAGACACAATTGAATAAACACACTGTACTCCTTGACTGAATTATTGTACACAGTTATGACTCAATAAAAAAAAATAAAATAAAAAAGTTAATGTTCATTTTAAGCATCAAGTATTACTTATAGAATCCAATAATCATTGCTTTAGTAATTTATTATTTATGACAATAAACAAATCTCTAATTGTATCATCTGTTAGTCTTTTTTCTCTGTTTCTTTATTTGTCTTAAATCCAGTTATTTTTTTCCCACTAAGTGAAATTTGACTTTGAAGTTATATTGTGTTTTTCACTCTGAAGATGCTGACAGTTTCTGGTGGAAGCTAAGAATGAGTTGTCGTTTCTGAACAAGCCAAAAGAATTATAAAGTCATTCTTCAGAATCTTCAGAATATAGTGCAAGGCACTGCTATTTTGCTCTAAAAAGTATAAAGAAGAACACAAATATAGGAAGTCTTATTAATCTATCTATCACTGCAAATGAGTCTAGACAAGATAGGCTGATCATATAAATTTGAATAATGGTAATAGTCTGCCATCAGCTTCCAGGGGGCACTCATTAGTTATGACAAACAAGATTCTCACTTGGATACTGAGTTCCATGATACTAAGGTAATTTACAAAAATTGAAATACAGATAGTATCTTTTCTACCTAGAACAGTTTTCATAAGACATTGCATAGCCCAAAGAAAGGTAGGAATTTAAGAAATTATAACTATGAAACATTCAAAGTTAGTCAAGAGATAAATTTTATATTTCAACTAGTATTATTTTCATATTATTAGGTTTTGTTATTTTGTCTTTAATACAAAGCAGTGCTAATGTACAAAGAAAAGTGTTTCCTTAAAAAATTCTATAACTAAAACTTGTGAATATCTAGCCAATTTTGGTTTCTTGTTGAAAATTTTTCTAACGTCAAATCAGTGTGACAATTATATGATTTAAAAACACTTAAGAATTAAATAAAGTTTTTATTATAATTACTGGATTTTGAAGCAAAAACTGGCATGTTCATTACATCACAAGCTCGATTCTTCCTGTGATTAAAAACCTGTTCATAGAAAATGAGAGACTTAGTGACTTTCTTAACTCTTAAAGTGACAATACTCATTTTATACCAGGGTAACTGGTAAGACAGTCTATTAAGTACTATTGTGGATTCAAGATTAACACACCTCTCTCAATCACTATAGTACATATTCAGAAGCTCTGCATGCAGAGACCATTAATTTCACAGACTGCTTTGCCCAATAATTGCAGTTGTTAAATTATGCCAATGTAGTCTTGGGCATTTTGCTTATTACTTGGATAGTATACAAGTTTCATTTTAGAGCCTAGCTAATAACCATCTGTCTTTTGGAAAGATGGAAAATAAAACTAATGTGTTTCTAAAGTAGCATGTAAATTGACTCTTGAGCTGCTTTAATTTACTTTTTATTCATGTTACATTTTGCAATAAATCTTAGTCATTCTTCAAAATCTACCTGTGAATTAACAGTACTACATGTAGACATAGGTTTAAGGTTTTGTGATATTTCATCAATACTAAAGTCAATTTTCATGTGTTCAAGAGTAATCACAGAGGTAGGCTCACCATGTATGGTTTTGTGTATAGTGTCTAACATGTGCACAGTGCTTATCTGTGGAGATATCTCACTTTAAAAAGATTGAGTGTTGGGCAGTGCCTATGGCTCATCGAGTAGGGCGCCTGGCCCCATATACCGAAGATGGTGGGTTCAAACCCAGCCTCGACTGAACTGCAAAACAGAAAAATAGACAGGCATCATGGTGGGCGCCTATAGTCCCAGCTACTCGGGAGGCTGAGGCAAGAGAATCGCCTAAGCCCAGGAGTTGGAGATTGCTGTGAGCTGTGTGATGCCATGGCACTCTACTGAGGGCAAAAAAGTGAGACTCTATCTGTACAAAAAAAAAAAAAGAAAGATTGAGTGTCTTATGGTCTATCTTCTGCATTATTTACATAGGCAGGTCATGGACAACTAACTTACGTGAATGTCAACATGATAATTGTAAGACTGAAGAATTACTACATTTGTTCCTGTTATTTTTTATTCCAATCTTCATGTTTGCATGGTCCTTTAAAACCTGTAAAAGGAAGTTAAAAATAATTCTTCCATTTAAAAGCAAGTCAGTATTATAGAGATCCTTATAAATAAATAAGATATAAATACTTTGAAAAAAATATAGGGCATTAGAATTGTAATCTGGTACATTATAAATAAAAATAATGTAAGGAGTAAAATAAACTATAAGGGATTAATGATGTTGAATGGTCCTCAGAAGCTTAGATTAACCAATTAAGATAAAACTCCACTGTGAAATATTTCAACTCAATGAATTGAGTTCCAACATGATAATGCACGGGGCTCTGCTGACTTACTCTTACTGAAACTGGTGAAAACTATGTAATATAATGATTAAGCCTTTTGGAAATGATCCTATAATGGAATAACAAACAAAGAAACATTTATTTAAGAAATCACAACAATTAGTAAGAAAAGTGAGGATCTCAGTTATTTGGACCAAGACCACTCTCTCCCTTTCTCCTTTTAGCTCAAGAAAGTAGAGACTGCTGCTGCACACTAGGCTTCCTCCCAACCTTGCATCCAGATTAGAACTTTCTTTCTGGGAGGGAGTAGGATATAAGCATTTCTTATTGTATTACCAGGCACCTATTGCTGAGGCAAAATATGGTGAAGTTGTAGGGGCTCCCTTCTTGCTCCCAATACCCACTCATATAACCGAAGTTCTACTTTGTTCATCACATACGGAGAAGACAAGAGCCTTAATTGCTCTGGCCTCCGCTCCTAAAATAGTATTCCCATGCCAGAAGAACAAGCTATTGTTTTCCTAAAGTGCTTACTTTCTGGAGTAGGGATGACTCCCAGAGGGAAGCTTGCCATTGTCCTTGGCGAGAGAGTAGGAGAGCAATAGGCCATCATACCAAGAGCACTTAATCTCTTGTCAGAGAAATTGACTTCACATACATAATAAGTTGAAGCCTAAAGTTGCAGTCATGAACAGTGGAATTTGCCATCAAAGGAATTTAAAAAGACATCCAAGGTATAGACTAAAGAGACCAGCTAGTTTGTCAAAGAGACCTGGATTAAAATAGCTGGAAGGATAACTACTGGGGTCAGAACAAAACTAAAGCAAAAGCCTCAACTATTCTTTAAAAGGAGCAAGAATTTAATTGGATTACTCTTCAAGGCAACTTAGTGTCCAGAGAATTGTAAACAATAGAACAATCAGCTAGTGCAATTTAAAAGGGAGCTGTGGTAAGGAAAGAGGGCCCCACTCAAATGCTGCCATCCTGATGACTGGACTGCTCTGGTAAATAATGGCACCTAAGATTGAAACTATATATTTGTAAGGCAGCAATAGTGGAGATAGACCTCTCTGAAATAAACCATTAAATTAGTCACTTTAAATAAGAAAATAATAATTATAGCCCAAAGAGAAGGACAAGTACCCAGGGTTGGCATGATATAAGCCAGTCTCAAGTTACAAACATCTGACTTATGCACACTTATAAATGGAGGCTCTTATAGTAAGTCCCCAAGGCACAAGCATTTGACTGACATGTGACTTGCACTTGTGAACAGAGGCTATTACAGGCAATAGGTAAATGTAACTCTTCCAACTTACGTGTAAATTCAACTTGAGAACAAACCCATCTCATTCCATAAACAGAGACTTCCTATATCATCTAATGTGTTCAGTGTTCTTCATAAATTGACTATAAAGAATGTAAAAAAGATTGAATTCAATTTATATGAAAGTTAATTGGTCAATTTTGACCAAAGTACATTATTTAAACATTAATTTTTTGACTCAACTTGTCAATATGTTGTTTAGGATATAAGTGAAACATGCTTGTAATTTCCCTTTACAACAAATATATTTTCTCCAATTTCAATATCAGGTGTGTCCAGATCAAGTAGAATGATATTGATATATTTCTTCTTTTTTTATTGTTTATAAGATTTCTGGAATTGACTTGTAAAATCATTGTGGCCTATGAGTTTATGATAGTTTGAACTTTGTTATTTCATTTAATTCATTGCTTAATTACTGTTTTCCCATGAATGATTATACT
>CAUYRH010128843.1:0-19847 GCA_963574655.1 Perodicticus potto
GTAATCCATAAAATTCAAAGAGTTGACAGATGATAAGAAATTAATCAATGATTCAATAATGTCAGGAATAACTTGAAGCTGCTACTTATCAATTTTCCTAAATATAAGTACAAATAATTTTTTCACAAAGTTAATTGTATATCCAATCTTTTTTACCTCCAATTGTTTGCATTTCACACTAAAAAAAACATAGAAATATGCATTTGGACATAAAAGATATCTTATAAATATAATCATTTTAAAATAATATGCTTTGTTAGGGTACAGCAGATATTCTTTTTGTTTCTCTTATCAAAAAAACATTTCCCTATTAAGCATAAATATGAGTTTGGTATAATGTTTGATATCCTTGCATAATAGTCAATAGACTAAAGTTTCTTCAGAATTTTTATAGAAATTTGAAAAGAATATTTTGTTATGAATCGGTGTTGAAATTTATATGCCTATATTCTTAAATGTTCTAATTAGAAAAGGATACTGAATTTTGTCAAATGCCTTTTCTGCATCTATTGAGAGTATCATATGGTCTTTGTTTTTGCTTCTGTTGATATGGTGAATTATGTTTATGGACTTGCAGTATGTTAAACCAGACTTGCATCCCTGGAATGAAAACTGCTTGATAGTGGTGAATGATAATCATAATGTGTAGCTGTGATCTATAGGCTAGGATTTTATTGAGAATGTTTGCATCTATGTTCATTAGTGAAATTGGTCTGAAGTTCTCCCTTTTAGTTGAGTCTTTTCTTAGTTTTGTTATCAGGATGATGTTTGCTTCATAGAATGTGTTGGGTAAGATTCCTGTCTTCTCAATTTTTTTGGAATAATTTCTGCAGTATGAGTGTAAGCTTCTCTTCAAAGGTTTGATAGAATTCTGGTGTGAAGCCATCTGGACCAGGGCTTTTTTTGTTGTTGTTGGGAGTATTTTTATTGTTTCTTCAATCTCAGTTCTTGAAATTGGTCTGTCCATGAGATCTATTTCTTCTTGGTCAAGTCTAGGGAGAGGGTGTGATTCCAGGTATTGATCCATTTCCTCCACATTGCCAAATTTCTGAGCATAGAGCTTCTTATAATACTCAGAGACAATCTCTTGTATCTGTGGCATCTGTTGTTATTTCCCCTTTATTGTTTTTGATTGAGGTTATTAGAGATTTTACTTTTCTGTTTCTAGTTAATCTGGCCAAAGGTTTATTAATTTCATTTATTTTTTCAAAAAAACAACTTTTTGTTTCATTAATTTTCTGAATGATTCTTTTGTTTTAAATTTCACTAATCTCTGATTTAATTTTGGCTATTTCTTTTCTTTTGCTAGGTTTGGGATTAGATTGTTCTTCTTTTTCCAATTCCATAAGATGGTTCATGAGTTTGTGGATGTGCTATCTTTTTGTTTTTGGAATGTAGGCATCTAATGCAATAAATTTGCCTCTTAAGGCTGCTTTTGCTGTATCCCACAGGTTTTGGGTAACTTGTGTCTTTATTGTTGCTATTTTTGAGGAATTTAACAATTTCTTCTTTTGTCTCTTCCTGAATTCAACTATCATTCAGCATAAGGTTGTTTAATTTCCAAGTCTTTGTGTGGGGATGAACGTTTTTGTCAGAATTGAGTTCCACCTTTATTTCCTGTGGTCTGAAAAGATACAAAGTTTACTTTTTATTCTTTTAATTTTTCTGAGGTTTGATATGTATCCTAGGATGTGGTCTATTTTGGAGTACATGTCATGGGCTGATGAGAAAAATGTATATTCTTTAGCTTTGGGATGGTGTGTTTGGTATATGTCTATTAATCCCATTTTTACTAGGTTCATGTTTAAGTCCTTTGTATTTTTGTTTAGTTTCTGTTTAGAGGATCTGTCCAGTTCTATCACAGTGGTGTTAAAGTCCCTGGATATTATGGCATTATGGGATGTCATATTGCTCAGACCCACCAAGGTCTGTTTTATAAATCTGGGAGCATTTAAGTTGGGTGGGTAAGTATTTAAAATTTAAATGTCTTCATGTTCTATTGTTCCCTTGACCAATATAAAGTGTCCATCTTTGTCTTTATTTTTTTAGACAGACTCTCACTATGTCACCCTTGGTATAGTGCCATGGTGTCACACCTCACAGCAACCTCAAACTCTTGAGCTTGGGCTTAAACGATTCTCTTGCCTCATCCTCTCAAGTAGCTGGGACTACAGGAGCCCCCCACAATGCCCAGCTGTTTTTTGTTGCAGTTGTCATTGGTGTTTAGCTGGTTGGGGCCAGGTTCGAACCTGCCACCCTCAGTGTATATGGCTGGCACCACAACCATTGTGCAATTGGCATCTTTGTGTTTCTTAACTTTAGTTGCTTTAAATCTGAAAAAATAAGTTTGCTTATATCTGAAAAGAAGTTTGCAACCCCTCCTTTCTTCTGATTTCCATTAGCTTGAAATATTGTTTTCCATCTCTTCACCCTGAGTCTTGATTTGTCCTTCAAGGCTAGTGTGTTTCCTGGAGACAGCATATGGATGGCTTGTGCTTTTTCATCCAATCATCCAGCTTGTGCCTCTTTAGTGGCACTGTGAATTCAGTCGATTGCTATTTTTTGAGAGAATTGATAGGTGTGGTGGAGTTCTACTTGTCTTATTTTGTGAAAGTCTATTGTGTAGTTTTATCCTTTGAACCATTATGGAAGTTAAGTTTTGACCTTTAGCTTCTGGATGTTTACTTTGTTGGTGGTCCTTTGTGATGATCAGTGTTGAGAATAGGTCTAATTATTTCCTGTAGAGCTGGTCTTGTTTTGGTGAATTTCTTCAGTGTTTGTATATCTACAAAAGATTTGATTTCTCCATCGATTTTGAAGCTTAGTTTAGCAGGATACAGAATTTGGGGCTCAAAATTATTTTGTTTAAGAATGTTGCAGGTGGATGACCATGCTCTTCTGGCTTAGAAAGTTTCAGTTAAAAAGTCTGCTGTTATCCTAATGGCTCTGCCTCCATAGGTCAGTTAGCATTTACTCCTGGCTGCTTATAGAATTTTTTCTTTCATCTTGACTTTGGACAGGTTCATTACAATGCGTCTTGGAAAGGTTCTGTTTGAGTTGAGATGACCCAGGGTTTGATATCTATCTGAAAGGAGTATGTTGGGGTTTTTAGTAAAACTTGGGAAGTTTTTGTTTATGATAATCTCCAGCAGGCTTCCATTTCTTTGGGACAATCTTCTTCTCCTTCAAGAATCCCTATTATTCATATGTTTGAACACTTCATTGAGTCTTATAGTTCTCTAAGCACCTGTTCTGCCTTCTCTCACTTCTTTTCTGTCTCTTTAACTACCTGGGTTAACTCGAAAATTTGATCCTCTATCTCTGAGGTTCTTTCTTCTCCATGGTCTAACCTATTTTTGATACTTTCTATTGCATCTTTACATTGCCTCCTTCATTTCCTGAGGCTCTGCCATATCCTTGCTATATTCTACATATCTCTCATCTGACATTTGGTTCTATCTTTCTATTTTCTCATCCATTCATTTTATTGTCTTTATCATCTATGTTTTAAATTCCCTTTCTGTCAAATCTATTAAAGCTTTATAGGTGGAGTTTTCTACAGTAGCTGGTCCCTTGGGGGAGTTTCTCTGTTTTAGTTTTTCATGTCTGAGTTTTTCTGTTGGTTTCTCCTCATGTGTTCTTTCTTCTTTTTCACCTCCTGTCCTCCTTTTCCCTTCTCACTTCCTTCTGTTTCAAATTACCTTGTTTCAGAGTTTAGGTCTTGAAGTGGCCTCAGCCTGAACATAGCCAAACTCTTCTTTATGGCCAAATAAACAAAAGTTCTTGTTCTTGATAATAGTATGTTGCAATATGGCTCCAGGACACTAGGTGGCACTCTGGTATTTTTAGGAGACGGAGAGCACAGCCAGCAACCTCTATGGTCCTTATTCCTAACTTAGTTTCCTTTGGTGATCATCTGATTGTTTCCTCAGCATTCAGACCCTGCTGGGTTGGGAACATAAAGTTCACAAGAATCCTTTAGGGACAGGTCTCACAGTGGACTTCCCAGAAGTCCCTCAGCCTGTCCCAAGAGTGGACTTCTGATCCTGGCAGGCGAATTTAAGATGGCTGTTCTTTAGGCCCCTGTTAAGACCTCAATGACCTTTCCACAATAGCAGCCCCCTGGCCGTGGAGACCTTCTCAGAATTGCTGCCTTGCCAGGAACCAAATCTATGGCAAATCCATTCCACCCAGTGTTCAAATCTGGTTGCTGTATATTGTTTGAGTCTTCCCACTCTTCCAAGCTTTCCACTAAATGCTCAGCCAAAAACTTCGAAAAGGCTTCCTCTCATCCTGGACCTCCATGGGGGTCCAGCTGATCCCAGCCAGTCACAGTCATTTGCCTAAGTCATCAGATTTCCACTGCCCTGGATCATGAGGTGTATCCAACTCACCAGCTCCCTGATGTGCTCCCTGAGCTATGACTCTGGTAAGGTCCCTGTGCCAGGTATGGCTAGGTTATCTCTTTTTCCCCAGCAGTCATTCTAGGAGAGCTCAGATGAATGATCCCTCTGGTTGGCCATCTTGCTCTGCCCCCCAAAACATAGTTTCTTAAAACACAAATATGTTATTTATGGTGACAGGTCATGGGATTTGGGTAATATATTTTCAAAAGCAACAAATAAACATTTAAAAATTTCTCAGTTTTAATTCTTAATACAGTGAGTATCAATACAGATAATTCAGAAAAACAAAAACTGTTTGGTGTTCTCAAAATTTTTACAAATGTTAAAGGAGTCCTAAGGTCTCCGCCATAAGAATAAGGTGTGCTGTGAAGCTTGGCATAACTGGTAAGATTCCCCTATTCTGAGCTTGAAACTAGTGCATCTGTGCCTTTTGGGACACTGACACTTCCTAGTCCTGCTGCCTTTCAAAGCTGGCCTTACCAGACACACCTAACTTTGAGTCCCATCCCAAGGTCATTTTGGGAAAATGACTTTTATTCTCTGTGGCTCAGTTTCCCCAGTTAGAAAATGTGGGTTTAATACTTGGGAGGTTATTCTCCTGCCCCAGCTAGGAAGTTTGGCTTACCTCTATCATTTAACCAGTTAGCTGATTCTGTCCAGGAATCCCACTATGTCTTGCCAAGACAGTTTGCTGTCTTGGAATCACAGAAATAATATATTTGATGTCCTTCAGAGCATCCAGAGTAACTTCCTATCTTTGTAGAAACTAAGAGCAAGGAAGAAGAAAGTCCAGCACTTTAATTGCTTGCTGCCCTATTGGCCATTAGCACAGGGGAATCACATGAGCGTTCAAATAACCCATACCTGATGGTGTTCTTTAAACTATAATTATAGCTTTTTGGTACTTTATATGAGGGCAGAGCTGGGGAGGAACCTTCTGAGTCAGGCAAGTGACCAGGGCACTGAAATACACAGGAAGGCCCCTTAGAAAGTCAATCCCATGGGAACAGGGACCTTCTGGTCTAGTTCATCTTTGAATACCCAGAATAGTGCTTGGCACACTTGTTCAATAAATGCATATTGAATGAATATATGTAAAACATGCATGTATAGTGATAAAAGCCAGAATGTGAATATGGCACTCACGTTTGGGTGATGGGACCTTTATTTTCTTTTTTCTATAACTTTGGATTTTCCCAGTTTCTCTAAAAAGCAGGTGTTGCAGTTACAATGGGGACAAAAGAAATAAAATTCTAAAATAGCAGGAGTTCAGATTGTGGTCTGGCCACTTGCCAGCTGTGGTGTGACCTCAGGTAAACCATTTTTATCTGTGCCTCAGTTTCCTCATCTGTAATCATAATGATGCCTACCTCATTTGGTTGTTCCTATGTATGAGGATTGCCTAAGATCAGTGCAGGGGACATAGAAAGTATTTGATCAATAGTGGACTATTATTTTGTTGTTTGCACACATTTTGATATTTTTAGTGGGTACCTTGAAACTTGACCTAAAGGCTTCAAGGGAAGGGTCAGCTATGGGATGAAAAAAGACCTGGGCTGGAATTAGTTGACCTGCCACTTACTGGCCAAGTGACCTCATGCACGGTCATTATCTTGTCTATGTCACTCTCCTTTCTGCCTCACAGAGACTTGCACGTGAATCAGAATGATGTGATGGTATAAGGTATCCTCCAGGTGTGAGTCATTATTTTTATTCCCTAGAAGGTTAAAAAAAAGAAAAGGACTCTCCAGGTCTTTCTCCTGTCCCTAATAGGGTTACTGCCCTCCTTTGGCTTGAACAGAGAGTCCCTTGTCCCTGAAAGCCGTCAGAGCCTTGTCTCAGGGCAGCACCAGCAGCCAAGGGTGGCTTTTCTGCCAGGACCTGAGAGGCTCCTGCCTCCAGATAATGATGGTTGTCCCCTTCTCCTGCCCCAGTGCTTCCCACACAGCTGCGGCCTCATTAGCCCGGGTGACAGTGAGCAGCTGAAAGGGGCTTAGCCAGGGGTAGGCTTTCAAGTGTTCATAATAAAGCTTCAAAGTTCACACCTTCATTAAGATGTGAGGCGGCAGGTCCTCCCCTACTTCTCCCGGGGCTATTGTTCCCTCCCCATCTGGCTGCAGATTCAAAAGACACGAGGGATTGGTTTTCTTTGTCCAGACAGCTCTCCTAACCAGAAAAGGTTAGACCTGTTTGTTAAGAAAGCGTCTCTCCTGCAACCCCTCCAGAGCTGCTGGGAATTGGGGCATTTCTCAGGGCTGGAAGGGCTGTCTCTGGGAGGCAGGATCGGGCTTGTTCTATCTCAAGGGAGTGGACCAGGGACTGGGGGCAGAGGCAAAGGGGAGGCCACTCCTACACCCCCAGAAAGAAGAGCTTCCACCCAGGCAGAAATGCGCAAAGGCGGACGTGGTGTTCCAGGAAGTGATGTGCTTCTTGGCACTGACGTGTGCAAGAGCCAAAGGGGCAACTCCTGACAGGGAAGCTGCAGAGGACACCCAGGCTGCAGACGCGAAGTTGGACTGCCAGAGAGTTCAGGCTCCTCCAGCAGGGGCTGGAGCCCCTATCGTGCAGGGGCCTCGTGGCTCCATGACCCTTGCTTCAGTATAATCATCTCTGTTAGGACAAAGACGTTTTTCTGTCTTGTTATCCCCAACTAGAAGAGTGCCAGAAGTTGACAAGCCCTGAATAAAATATCTGTTGAATAAAAGAGTGAATGAACGATGTTCTTCCTGCATGGCTACCATGGCAGTGCCCTGAATTCAGGCTAGCCTTCTGCATGCAGCCCTGCTCCATATACAATAGACTATGTCCCCCTGAGCTCCTGACCCTGGCAGTCCTGACCCCTTGAAAGGGAAGGGAAGGAACAACCTGCTTAATCCACAGACTCCCAAGTGTGATCTTCATGGAGACATGCCTGGTCTCCCTTGCCTTTTCTGTTTTCTTTTAGCCATTTGAGAGGTAAAGTTATTAAGGCAGCACAGAGTCTCCTTCACTGCTGAGAAAGTATTCCCTTTCATTGGCTAAATGTGTGGGTTTGGTGGATCTGGGTCCTCCCCTGTCTGTGCTGTAGGACAGGTAGAGCTCTCCGAAGCCTCGGTCTGCAGCTGAGCCTGGGACAGCCGTGATTGGGTGCCCAAGGCAGGAGGCAGCCTCAAAGGAGCCCTTTTTCCTCCCTCCTGGGAAAGACACACACCTTTTGGGTGGTCCTCTTGGTTTAATGATGGGCAATAAAACAGGTCATGTGGAACAAGTGACTGCAGATGAACAAGTTTTACCAGTGACTTTCTTCTTTCTATTGAACTTTCTTTCTATGGTATGTTGGAAAGAGGATAGACTTTGTCAACAGGCCTGGATTGGGGCCACAGATCTGCCATTCTGTAGTTCCGGCATGCCACCTTGATGCTCTGAGCCTCAGTTTCTTCAAGTTTCACAGGACAACAAGAATATCCATCCTGCAAAGTGGTTGCAAGGGTTAACAGGAGTTAGCCATGGGAAGCTCCAGGGGCCCTTATTAAACGTTAATTCCCTTTTCCCCATCATTGCATTTAATATTCAGTCTTTGGAAAATTGAGTTATTGGTCTCTTGATAAAAGATTATTCTATAGTATAATTATTTCTAATTTTAACTGTTCATGAATACAATTGAGAATGTTCCTTTGACTTTTAGATGTCTCCTCAACAGAAATATCTATGTGTACTGTATTGTGTGTACAAGGAAATTTGCTAAAATAGTGTTTGTAATAGCCAAGAAGAGGAGGTGAACTATATGTTCCTTCTACACTGGATGCAACAAAGTTGAATAAAGTTCAATTGTATCTATGCTAGGAATACCAGGCAGCCACTAAAAAGAGTGCAGGCGATTGAGATGAACTGAGGTGGAAAGACACATAAAATGCATTGCTAAGTAAAAGAAAAAAAAAGCTGCATTTAGCACACAGTTTGATCACATTTTTTAGAAGGGGGATTTACATATACATGTCAACAAAGTGTGTATCCACACAGAGGCAGGGTCTCTGAGGAAGCACCTCAGACCACTGAAGTGGTGTCTGGTGTGGATGTCGAGTGGGATTGGAGTCTGGGCAAAAAAGAAGGAATTTTTATCGCTTACTTGGTTTACCACCGGGTTGGAATATTTTGCATGAGAAGGTATCCATAGAGTAATATTCTAAAAGAGAAGTAAATGATTGTACCTTTTGCAACTCAAAAGTTAAGCCAAAACCAGTTGTGTGGCTCAAATAAAGCAAAGTGCTCTTTCCCTTCCCTTTCAAGGCGTCAAGACTGCCAGGGTCAGGGGCTCAGGGGACACCATCTGTTGCATATGCAGCAGGACTGTGTACAGAGGGCTAGACAGAATTCAGGGCACTGCCACGCTACACTTGCGGGAAGAACATTGGTCCTGTCACTCAACAGATGTTTATTCAGGACATACCAGCTGGCACTGTTCTAGGTACTGAGGATAACAAGCGAGAGAACAGTCTTTGTTCCAACAAAACTTGCACTTGACTGGGGCAGATGGGTACTAAACAAACATATGTGAACATGGCGTCAGTGTTCTGCAAAGTCAGGCAGGACAGGATAGAGTGATGAAGAATGAAAGAGGGGAGGTTGGGGTGGGGCTGGTGTGCCAGGGAGGGGGCACTTTGAAATAGGATAGTCAGGGAGCCATCTCTGAGGAAGCTCTAAAGGAATAAAATCAGGGAGTGATTCATGCATCTGAGCAGAAGCTGTGCCGTGGGAACAAGGATGGTGTGGTCACAGGGCAGCGAGAAGTCACTCAGCAGTGGGGAGCAGGTCACGGGGCCTCACAGAGCATGGCAGGGTTGGGATTTTCTTGTACATGCAGTGAGAAGTCATTAGAGAGTTTGGAAGGAAGGATGACATAACGGCTGCATTTTGGAAGAGGCCATTGTGGCTGCTTTGAGAGAAGAGGGGCTGTGGGAACGCTGGGTTGTAAATCCGGAGCCCAGCTGTGCAGCTACTATGATTTTCCAGGAGGGCAGGGATGCTGGTGCTGGCGACAGTGATGAGGGAGGTGAGAAGGGTGGGATGCACAGTGTCTGTAGAAGGTAGAGCTCAAGGGATTTTGATGCTTTGAAAGTGGGTTGTGATAGAAAGGGAGTAGCAGAGGGGCCATGCCTGAAAAGCTGCAGGCAAGCATGCATTTCCGCAGTCAGGGGAACGCTGTTCAGAATGAACTCACAAGGAAAACTGCAAGGCTTTGCAACATTTTCTGGTTTCATCTTCCCATCTACCCTTTAAGGTAAAAACTGTTGCCCTTATTTGACAGATGAGGAAACTGAGGCTCAAGTAGATGTGACTTGCCAAAGGTCCCCGAACTGCAGCTGAGAGGAGCCATGTTCAGAGTCTCGGGAATCTCATGCTCGGGACCGTGTCAGCGGCCTTCACCGGGGATGTCTGCTTTGTTAGTAGGTCGTGAGGAGTGGCCTCCAGGACCTCCCTGCAGGAGACATTTGTGAGACAGGTGAGCAAAGGTGGCGGTGAAGGAGGAATGATCTGAGGTTAGTAGGATTTCAGCACCTGTTGTTTTGGTTCCTTTCCCATGGTAGTCACAACCAGCTCTCGCTCTAGCAGCCTGGCTGGGCCCTCAGAAGCAGCTCGTGGCTACGGATGTCTCCACAGGGTGACACAGACAGCGGCTCCCTTCCCCAGCGCCAGATGCAGGAGCTGACTCAGGTTGCCTCCAGCGTCTTCTCGAAAGGGTCCAATCCTGGCACTGCCTCCTTTTCCTGACCTCCTCCTCATTCCAGAACCCATGGCAGCCCGGCTCCACCTCAGCTGTGCTCACGAAAAGACCATCTCTGGTTCTCTTCTACCCCAAACCAGTGAGTGTTTCTTTTCTCTCCTTGCCCACCCGATCTCCCTGCAGCTTTTGGCACTAGTGACCCTCCTCCTTCTTGTCACACTGTTTCCTCGTGTTCTGTGCTGCTTCCCTCTTCCATTTCTCCTCCCACACCAATGTCTTTTATTCTTCCTCTGCCTTGGAGCTTTGTCCTTTAGCTCACAAGGCCACCCCAACATCAGTCTTCCTGAGATCCCCCTTCCTCCCTTTCCCTGCCTCTTCTCTGCCTACATCTCACTGGCTTTGGATTTTCAGATCTTACTTCCATAAAGTGATTCCCGATCCGTATCTCCAGCTCTGATGTCTCCAGCTCCATCCATTTGCTGCCTGGACCTCTAAACTTCCAGGCAGAGATAAGAGTTTTCAAAGCAGCTGGGATGTGCAGGGAATGAATGGAGAGATGGTATGTTTGACCCAAACTGGGTTTAACGAGACTAGAAAAGGTAGGTTGAGATCCATTTGCAAGGGATCCCCAAAGCTGTGCAAAATGGGGTTCGTGCATCTTGGATTCAGGATACAGAAGTTTCTAGGCCCGGAGAAACAGCACAATTGTGTTTTGGAAGGACAATTTAGCAGCCTTATGGCAGATAGAATGGACCAGACTGGACTTTACTGGTCCAAGAGAGAGGGGGAAGAAGTGGCTAGCTTCGGCGAACATAAACAAACCAGGAAGCAAAATTGTGAGCAGTGGCCAGGACTTTTGTGAGAGTGGGAAGGAAACAAGGGCAGTGGGGGGCAGGGGTGTGAATGTGGCTTCCAGCTTGTATTATAGCAGACTTGGCCACCGCCATGCTGTCTCTCCCCACAGGGCAGGATGTGTATCTTGCTCAGGTTTTTCTTCCCAAAGTACAGGCCAGTGCTGATTTTTATGGTTCTTTGAATGAGACAAAATATTTTTTATTTGAGGCCAAATGGACTCATTAATGCTTCGGTCTAATCCACAGGGCAAATCTACATGCTTTTCAAAGCTGCAGACAGCACCAGGCTATGGGTTTGTTTACAGCCAGCCCGGGGTTTTCTGCAGTCCGCGTCACACCCAGAACTCACACATCTATATGACTCTCTCAGTTGGGTGGTCAAGCAGATGTTGCCATTTTGCAGATGAAGAAAATAAGGGTCAAAGGGAAGTGACATACCCAGGGTCAGACAGTTATCCGTAGCAGAGTCAGAGACCTCTGAAATCTCTAGCACCAAACATGTGGAAGCTTCATAGTAGACATGAGCCATTTTTGCCTGCTCAGTTTACAAATTCCCCTTTTTGATTTTTGTCCCTCTATTAGCAAAGATAATGCTAGCTCCTCTCACAAATTCTCAAAATGCATAATCTTTCAAACATAATAGAATATCCCCATAGAGGTTTGGTGAGGAGCTTTTCTCCAAGTGGTAAAGACTTAGGGCCCAGACGCCTTTTCCGTGATGTGCTTTCTCCGTCTCTCATTTATGGCTACCAGAGTTTATGAGCCTGGAAGTGATATATGGGACTTTTCCTCATCCTCCATGGGCTGGAACTTAGCAGCATGGCCATACCTGTCAAGAGCTGGAAACTATACTTAGAATGTGTGCTTAGGAAGAAGAGAAAACAGATCTGAGAACAAGTGAGCCTGTCACTGCCATAGCTGAGCCTTGGTGCCCTGGACCTTCTCCGTCCAGGCCCCAGTGGGGCTGCCCACCTTCTATGCTCTGCCCTCCCTGAGACCCAGGACAATGTGGCCCTGACCCATCACTCCCTGCACGTGGTAATTTGTTCAGGTCTTGATACATGACCCAAGTTGGTCCAGTAGACTCAATGCCAGGATTTCGTTGGAACTTTTGGCAATGAGAAGCTCTCCTTCTGCCATTGTTGCTGAGCTCTAAAGTTATGACCCAGTGAGTAGCCACTTTGTCAACATGACAGGAGAGGCTACATGAGAAGGAAGCTGACAAATAAGAAAATGAGCCAAAGATAGAGTTACATTTCAATGATATCCATGGAGCATTTATATTCAGGCCTGTCTGATCAGTCCTACCCTGGAAGATACTCAGTAAACCTTTTAAAAGTTATTTTTCTCAATCCAGCTTAAATTGGATTTCTGTCACTTATAAGCAAGAGGCATAATACAGGCCCATTTGCAAAATTCTAGAACACCTTCTCACCTCTTCCTTCCATTCTCAACCCTGATGACATGGGTTCCCTTCCCCCTGTTCTCCATCAGAGTAAATGGGCTTTCTGTGATGGGGCTACCTTTAAGTCATTCCACCTCCACATGGTTGAATTACTCATTTTCTCACTCACCTTTTAAAGAAAAATTATGAGAGCCAGGTGTGGTGGCTCACACCCGTAATCCTAGCCCTCTGGAAGGCCAAGGCAGGTGCACTGCTTGAGCTTAGGGGTTCAAGACCAGCCTGAGCCAGAGTGAGACCCCATCACTACTAAAAATAGGAAAAACTAGCTGGGTGTCATGGTGGGCACCCTGTAGTCCCAGCTTCTCAGGAGGCTAAGACAAGAGAATCACTTGAGCCTAAGAGTTTGAGGTTTTTGTGAGCTATGATGCCACAACAAGTTACCTAAGTTGACAGAGTGAGATTTTATCTCAAAAAACAACGAACAAACAAACAAATGAAATGCTTTGAATCAAATACAACATTCATTGTCTTCTAAAGAAGGCAGAATTATTTAGAATCATATTGATTTTCTTTAATACCCTGAAGAAATGATAACAGAAAAACATTTATAAAAGAATGTTAACTCAGTAAGTAAAGGGTGAGCGTCAGGCTCAAATTGGTTCCCCACATGAATATGCCAGTTTTGAATCTTATAAGCAAAAACTCTTCTAAAAATCATTAGATACAAATATTTTTCAAGGACAAAGTATGACACATATTCACAAGGTTTTCATGAGTGCAAAAGAACTGCAAAAACCTGGTAGATTTAGTGCACAGGTAGCGTCACATTCACACACGTAATGCTGAGCTACTGAAAAAGACAGTAGTGTTACTATTAAAGAAGTTCAATGAAAATGTATTGGCACTTGCAAAGAAGTTCTGGGACTACTGGAAATTGTGTAGAGAGGTGGTTTTCACTGCTGGAGAGAGTCATAGGCACCCAGAGGGAGTTCATTCTATTTCACAACGGGCTCCAGGCACACTGTACTTGGAGCAGTTCCTCACACATCCCACACTCTCAAAATTCTTCATCTCCACACATAAAAGGTACTCCCCATACTTCTTCACCTAGAAAATGTTATTTGAGATGCCTCAAACATTACCACTTCAGTGAAGCTTTCTATTAATCACATTCTTTTCTGTATTCCATAGTGCTTTCTTTGCACACACCTCCATGTTGGAATTGATCACATTATGTGTATTTGTTAATGGTGTCTGCATTTATCTCCCCAGCTTAACTGACTGTGAGTTTCTTTCTTTCTTTCTTTTTTTTTTTTTTGAGACATAGTCTCACTCTGTCACCTTGGGTAGATTTGCATGGTGTCATAGCTCACAGTAACCTCAGACTCCTGGGCTTAAGGAATCCTCCTGCCTCAGCCTCCTGAGTAGCTGGGACTACAGGCACTTTTCATGATACCCAGCTAGTTTTTCCATTTTTAGTAGAGATGAAGTCTTACTCTTTCTCAGGCTGGTCTCAAACTCCTGAGCTCAGGCAATTCACCAGCTTCGGCCTTCCAGAGTGTTAGGATTATAGGCTTGAGCCACCATGCCTGACCAATTGTTGAGTTTCTTAAAAGCAGAGATTATGTACTTGTAGCTCCAGTGAATTTAAGATGGAGCTTGGCATATAATGGATGTGTAAAAAGTGTAAAATGAGGGCCAAGTGAAGTGGTTCATACCTGTAATCCTTGCACTCAGGGAGGCTAGTGCAGGAGGATCTGTTGACTCAGACCAGCCTGAGCAAGACCAAGACCCCATCTCTACCAAAAATAGAAAAATTAGCTGGGATCATGGTGTGTGTCAGAAGTTCCAGCTGCATGGGAGGCTGTGGCAGGAGAATTGCTTGAGCCCAGAAGTTTGAGGTTGCAGTGAGCTACAATAATACCACTGCATTCTACTTGGTGTTGACAGTGTGAGACTCTGTATGGAAAAAAAAATAAATAAAGAAAATGAAAAAATGTCCCACAAATCTTATAAAATTGCACATTAAGATTTATGGGAGAGAGAAAGAAATTTGTTTACTTTCAAGAAGAAGACTGGGGTGGTGCCTGTGGCTCAAGGAGTAGGGCGTTGGCCCCATATACTGGGGTTGGGGGGTTCGAGCCCAGGTTTGAGCCTGGCCCCATCCAAAAACTGCAAAAAAAAAAAAAAAGAAAGAAAGAAAAACTGATAACCAAAGAGATGGTCCCAGAAGTTGTTCTAAATAGCTCAAATAAACGTTGTGCATACTTTGTTCTGTGTCTGACTAAATCATCTATGCTTATCCACATGGGAATAAATGAAACCTCCTAGATGAATACTTTGAAGTGAAACTGAAATGAAATGACCTGATTTTTCCTCTTGCTTCATGTAGATTGGTCATTATCTAGTTAATAGTAGGGTGGCCGGTCTTCCTGGAAGAGCCCTAATTCACACCTATTGTCCCTGACAACTATTTATAGTGCCCCAGTTAAGTCCCAAAAGTGTCTCAATGTAGATATAAATTCTTTAGCCACCCTATTAATGAAGAATTCTGTTGGTGTGAGATTTCAAAGATAGAATTGGACCAAAAGATAATGTCTTGGCTCGGCACCCATAGCTCAGTGGGTAGGGTGCCCACTGGGGCTGACAGGTTTGAACCAGGCCTGGGCCTGGTAGACAGTAATGACAACTGCAACCAAAAAATAGCTGGGAATTGTGGTAGGTGCCTGTAGACCCAGCTACTCAGGAGGCTAAGGCAATAGAATTGCTTAAGCCCAAGAGTTTGAGGTTGCTGTGAGCTGTGATGCCATGCCACTATACCAAGGGTGACATGGTAAGACTCTATCTCAATAAATAAATGAATAAAATAAATAAAAATTAAATAAAAACAGAAAAACCAGTAGGGTGTTGTGGGGTCTTGTGGTCCCAGCACTTGGGAGTCTGAGGCAAGAGGATCACTTGAGCCCAAGAGTTTGAGGTTGCTGTGACGCCACAGCACTCTACTGAGGGTGACATAGTGACACTCTATCTCAAAAAAAGAAAATGTCTTATTAGTTGGAGAGGGATTTGATCCTAGCTATTCTCTGTGTCTTAATAGTCAAGGAGGAGAAATTCACATGTAGTGTGCTGTTGCCTTCTGCCTGGGAAGAGGGGAATCTTTTTTTATTAATCTGTGATGAAAGAATTAGTTGGTGTTCTTTATTATCATTTTGTCTTTAGAGCAAACTTTCAGCAAGTATTTATAGGTATTTTACAGATCAAGAAGGTGAGACCTAGAGAAGTTAGGTAAGTTGATCGAGAACACAGCAAATAAAGGTAAGTGCCAAATATTAACCTCATTTTGTCTAACTCTAAGCTCACACTCTTTCTATTTTGCAATGTTGTGTATCATTGTTAAACTGGTTCCATACCCAAATCGCCTTATTTTGGAACTCATTTTCTCCTCTCTGAATTATTAAGTAATGATGCAATTCTCTCCTTACCAAGGAATATCCTACTTGACATCTTTTTGTAAAAGATCACTTCAGTCTATGAGGTTCTGTCTGTAGATTAATATGTTGTTTCTGATAGGAAATGAGGATGGAGTTTGAAACAAAAAGTATCTCTGTTGTAATTAATACCAGTAATGATCTTTTGACTTAGGAACCATTAATATATAATTAGATGGGTATGACTGGAAACGTTTTAATTATTTATAATGGGGACAAACAGGGAAGTTAGAAGTGGAGTCAGGAATTAGATGGCAAAGATAATAAAACTTTGTGTTGTGTTTGGTTCAGCATTGAGGGTAACATTGTTCATTGCAACAACAGAAAAATGGAAACCACCTATATTCTAGGCTAAGTTCATATAATGGAATACTATGCAGCTGTGTAATGAGCAATTACAGATACTTATTGATGCAGAATGATGGTTTGTTAAGGAAAGAAAGCAAGTTATAAAGGCACATACATTCTGATACTTTTTACCTTTATAATATGCACCTAGAAAAAATGTCTCAAAAAGTATTTAAGTATCTCTGCTGTTAAAATTATGAAGGAGTTTCTGTTTTCCTCTTTTATGGTTTATGTTCATATTCTAAGCTTTCTATTGCTGACATAAATTCAATTCTTGAATTATTAGGTATATAAGATAATAGAAAATGCCCTTTTCTCTCTCATCACTATCAAAAGGTTGTATGTTATTTAGTATCAATAAAGAAGGAAATCTTGACACATTCTACAACATGGATGAATCTTGAGGACATTATGTGAGGTGAAATGGGCCAGTCACAGAAGATGAAAGCTACCTAATTCCACTTTGGTGAGTTAAACACAAAATCAGAGAGTAGAATGTTGGTGACCAAGGGCTGGCTAGGGGAAGAGTTTTGCTCAGTAGATGATTAGGTTCTAGTGATCTGCTGTACAACATGGTGCCTACAGGTAACCTTGTTGTATTTTACACTCAAAAATTTGTGAAGAGAGTAGAACTCATGTTAAATGTTCTTACCACAATAATTTTTATTTTTATTTTTGAGGATTCATTGAGGGTACAAGATACCAGGTTACACTGATTGCATCTGTTAGGTAAAGTCTCTCTTATAATTGTGTCTTGCCCTCAAAATGTGTGTCACACACTGAGACCCAACCCCCCCTCCCTCCTTCCCTCTGTCTGCTCTTTCCTTCTCTCATTCCTCTCCCCTCTTCCCTCTCTCTGCTCTTCCTTTCTCCCATAGCCCTCCCTTCTTTTCTCTCTCTCTGCTCTCCCCTACCCCACTCCCCACCATGTACTAGGTCATTATTTGTCCTCATATCAAAATTGAGTACATAGGATTCATGCTTCTCCATTCTTGTGATGCTTTACTAGGAATAATGTGTTTCACTTCCATCCAGGTTAATGTGAAGGATGTAAAGTCTCCATCTTTTTAAATGTCTGAATAGTATTCCACGGTATACATATACCACAGCTTGTTAATCCATTCCTGGGTTGGTGGGCATTTAGGCTGTTTCTACATTTTGGCAATTGAGCAACAATCTAGTGCAAGTGTCCTTATGATAAAAAGATTTTTTTTTCCTTCTGGATAGATGCCCAGTAATGGGATTGCAAGATCAGATGGGAGGTCTAGCTTGAGTTCTTTGAGGATTCTGCATACTTCCTTCCAAAAAGGTTGTATTAATTTTCAGTCCCACCAGCAGTGTAAAAGTGTTCCCTTCTCTCCACATCCATGCCAGCATCTGCTGCTTTGAGATTTTGTGATGTGGGCCATTCTCACTGGGGTAAGATGGTATCTCAGGGTGGTTCTGATTTGCATTTCTCTAATAATTAGGGACAACAAGCATTTTTCATATGTTTGTTAGCCGTTTCTCTGTCTTCTTTAGAGAAGGTTCTATTTATGTTTCTTGCCTATTGATATATGGGATTGTTGGCTTTTTCGTGTGGATTAATTTGAGTTTGATCCTGGTTATCAAGCTTTTGTCAAAGACAAAATATGCAAATATCCTTTCCCATTGTTTGAGTTGTCTATTTGCTTTGGTCGTTGTCTCTTTAGCTGTACAGAAGCTTTTCAGTTTAATTAAGTCCCATTTATTTATTTTTGTTGTTGCAATTGCCATGGAAGTCTTTCTTTCCCCAGGCCGATATCTTCCAGTGATTTTCCTATGCTTTCTTTGAGGATTTTTACCACTTCATGACTTAAATTTAAGTCTTTTATTCATCTTTTTATTCTTTTACTTTTTTTTAAATTTTGAGACAGAGTCTCAATATGTCACCCTTGGTAGAGTGCCGTGGCATCACACCTCACAGCAACCTCAAAGTCTTTGGCTTAAGAGATTCTCTTGCCTAAGCCTCCCAAGTAGGTGGGACTACATGGTGCCCATCACAATACCTGGCTACCTTTTGTTGCAGTTCTAGTTGTTGTTCAGCTGACCCAGGCATAGTTTGAACCTGCCACCCTCCGTGTATGTGGCTGGTGTTGTAACCACTGTGCTATGGGTGTTGAGCTCTTTTATCCAACTTGAATCCATTTTTGTGAAGGGAGAAAGGTGTGGGTCCAGTTTCAGTCTTTTACATGTGGATATCCAGTTTTCTCAGCACCATTTGTTGAATAAGGAGTCTTTCCCCCAGTATATGTTCTTGTTTGGTTTATTGAAGATTAGGTGGCTTTAATATGTGAGTTTCATTTCCTGGTTTTCTATTTGATTCCAAATGTCTATGTCTCTATCTTTGTGCCAATACCATGCTGTTTTGACCACTGTGGCCTTGCAGTACAGCCTAAAGGCTGGTATCCTGATGCCCCTGGCTTTGTTTTCATTACCAAGAACTACCTTAGCTATACAGGGCTTTTTCTGGTTCCATACAAAATGAAGAATTATTTTTTCCAATTCTTGATAGTACGATCTTGATATTTTAATAGGGATGGCATTGAATTGGTAGATTGCTTTGGGAAGTATAGACTTTTTAACAATGTTGATTCTTCCCAGTCATGAGCATGGTATGTTCTTCCATTTGTAAATACCCTCTGCTATTGCTTTTCTTAGGGTTTCATAATTTTCTTTATAGAGGTCCTTCACCTCTTTTGTTAGGTCTATTTCCTAGGTGTTTCATTTTCTTTGAAGCTATGGTGAAGGGAGTTGTGTCCTTAGTTAGCCACTCATCTTGGCTGTTGTTGGTGGATACAAAGGCTACTGACTCATAGATATTGATTTTATATCCTGAGACATTACTGTATTTTTTGATGACTTGCAGGTGTCCTGTGTTTGAGTCTTTGAGGTACAAGATCATATTGTCAGCAAAGAGGGAGTGTTTGATCTCCTCTGCTCCCATTTGGATGCCCTTTATTTCCTTGTCTTGCCTGAATGTATTGGCTAGAACTTCCAGCACTATGTTGAATAGTAATGACGACAGAGGACAACCTTGTCTGGTTCCAGTTCTTAGTGGAAAACCTTTCAGTTTTACCCCATTCAGGAAAATATTAGCTGTGGGTTTGTCACAGACAGCTTCAATCAGTTTAAGAAATGTGCCACGTATGACTATACTCTTCAGTGTTCTAATTAGAAAAGGACGCTGGATTTTATTGAATGCTTTTTCTCCATCTATTGAGAGGATCATATGGTCTTTGTTTTTGCTTCTGTTGATATAGTGAATAACATTTAAGGACTTGTATATGTTAAACCAGCCTTCATCCCTGGGATGAAAGCTACTTGATCATGATATATGACTTTTTTGATGATAAGCTGTAATCTATTGGCTAGAATTTTGTTGAGAATTTTTGCATCTATATTCATTCAGTGAAATTGATCTGAAGTTCTCTTTTTGAGTTGGGCTTTTTCCTGGTTTTGGTATGAGGGTGATATTTGCTTCGTAGAATGTGTTGGGGAAGATTTCTTCCTCCTCAAATTTTTCGAAAAATTTCTGCTGTATGGGAATAAGCTATTCTTTGAAGGTTTGATAGAATTCTGGTGTGAAGCCATCCAGACCAGGGCAATTTTTTGTTGAGTTTTTTT
>CAUYRH010128844.1:0-10199 GCA_963574655.1 Perodicticus potto
GGTCACACTTATCTGTGTTCCTATGGAAACTTTTTGAATATTTGTTTTATATGGATTTTTATTCACTTTTTAGACATGCTATGAAAGAGCACCCCTCCGCTGCTCAGCAAGCATTTGTAGCTTGTACAGTGGCAGAATGGGCCAAAAGCTTAGTGTTATGACCTGTTTTAAGAATAAAGTATCTTGAAATAAAAAAAGAAAGAAAGAGAGAAAATGTGGATACAATTTTCCAAATGGAACTGGCTGAACTGCAGAATTGTGACTCTCTGAAAGACGCACTCAAGTCAAGCAGCCTTCCTAATTTCTATGCATCTCTCCCCTCTGAGACATATCCTAATCTCAGGAACCATGCACTCAAAATGGCAACCATCTTTGGTAGCACTTATGTCTGAGAATAGACTTTTTCCAGAATGAAACATCTGAAATCTCCAACCAAATCTAGACTAACTGATGCACACTTGCATCACTTGTTACAACCAGCAGTGACAAATACGGAACAGGACATTGACCATCTCATTAGCCAAAAGCAGACTGGCCCATAGTTCCCATTGAAATACTGGTAAATTTGTTGATTTAACTTTATTTGTTCTTCATTTTAAACAATGTATTTGTTCCCGTTTTATTTTTTTACTTCAAAATAAGATATGTGGAGTGTGCATAGGAATTTGTTCATAGTTTTTTTTTTAAAACTATAGTCCGGCCCGCCAACACTCTGAGGGATACTGAACTGGCCCCCTGTTTAAAAAGTCTGAGGACCCCTGCTGTAGACACTGCCACCCACTAATGACTTAGGAACCACTGGTTATTGGTTGTCAGACCCACTACCAAGGTATCAGCGTGCTCAAGTCACCTTACTTTAAAAATGGCCCCAAAGCACACAGTACATGCCTGATAATATAAATTAAACTTTATCACGTATATTATACAAATAGGAAAAAATAAAGTATTCATAGGAATGTATCCCCCTAAGATAAGAGAAAACTATTATGTCTCTTTCCTTTCAAATATCCAAGAATGGATATAAAAGCATGAGGTGTAAATTAAGGCTCAGTTCGTTGGCAGTTTCTTTTTTTCTTGTTGTTTGTTTGTTTATTGTTGCAGTTGGCAGGGGCCAGGTTTGAACCTGCCACCCTGCCAGCATCCCACCCACTGAGCCACAGGAGCCACCCACGTTGGCAGTTTCTATTTTATCTGTGAAATAAGAAACTAGATCACCTTCAGACAGAAATCAGGAAAGAGGAATCAGTGGTAGAGGAAGAAAACTGGAACAGGCAGAAGGTCACTGAGGGCAGGGAAGAGCAAAATCCTTGAGAAACCCAGCAGGACTGTCAGGTACTACCGAGGTTCACAAACAGTTCTCTCTGGTGTGAAAGAAGTCAGGCCAATTTGGTTACATAGCTCTTAAGTTCTTTCGGAAGATGATGGTGGACACCAAAAAGGTTTCAGATGTGTGAGGGTTAGCTATGTCCCTGCCTGTCTAAAAAGTATAATAAAAGCAAGTCTCAGTCCAAATACACCCACATAGAGACATTTATCACCCTTGCCTTAGAAATGCTTTATGACCAGTTTGATGTAGACATTCCAAATTGTACACAAAATTAGCACATTGTACCCCATAAATGCAGTAATGTACACAATTATGATCTAAGAAAATTTAAAAAATAGTTAATTAAAAAAAAATAGAAATGGGGCGGCGCCTGTGGCTCAATGAGTAGGGTGCCGGCCCCATATACCGAGGGTGGCGGGTTCAAGCCCGGCCCCGGCCAAACTGCATCAAAAATTAGCCGGGCGCTATGGTGGGCGCCTGTGGTCCCAGCTACTTGGGAGGCTGAGGCAGGAGAATCGCCTAAGCCCTGGAGCTAGAGGTTGCTGTGAGCTATGACACCACGGCACTCTACCAAGGGCGATAGAGTGAGACTCTGTCTCTACAAAAAAAAAACCAAAAACTTTTAAAAAAATAAAAATAGAAATGCTTTTCTGTCCAAGTTAGTATGTCAGCTAGGATTTACCAAGAATCAGGTAACACACTCATATGTTTAACTGAAAATAACAAAGGAACTTAAGGAAACAACAAAGGGCAGAACTAAAGGAACCAACACAGGATGCTTAGGTTTCCAGGGACTAGCAATGGAAGCTATGGTCACCCCTAGTCCTGGGGGGACACAGAAAGGGAAGAAAAACTAGATCTGGGAGGTGGGAGGTGGGGGAGACCCAACAGTACCCATGGCCTACGTCAGAGCGGCAGCAAGGTGGGGAAAGGGAAGGTGGAGAAAAATACCCTCACCTGCTGACGTCTCCAAACAGCCAAACAGGCAAAAGACAAGGAAGCATAAGTCACACTCCATAGATGACAGTCTCCTAGAGATGAAGCCATTTTAAAAAAAAACAAAAACTTGAAACTGGCATTCATCAGAAGTAAGAACTTTTGTAACCCAAAAAGAAACCATTAATTAAAATGAGATACTACTTTGCACCCACTAGGATGCCTAAAAAAGACAAGTACCATCTTGGACAACATAACAAGACCTCATCTCTTAAGAAATAAACAAGTGAGCCAGCTGCAGTGGTACATGCCTGTAGTCCCAGCTAGTTAAGAGGCAGAGGCAAACCGATCACTTGAGCCCAGGAATTCAAGATTACAGTGACTTATGACTGGGCCACCACACTCCAGCCTGGCTGACAGAGCATGACCTTGTCTCAAAAAAATAAAAAATAAAGAAATAAAAGGACTGATAACAAGAGCCAGCAAGAATGTGGGGAAATCTGAACCCTCCTACAGTACTCATGTGAACATAAAATGGTACAGCTGCTTTGGAAAACAGTGTGACAATACCTAAAAGTTTTCATGTGACCCAGAAATTCCCCCCTTACATTTATTCAGAAGAGAAATGCAGATATATTTCCATATAAAGACATGTATGCAAACGTTCACAGTAGCATTACTGATAACTAGAAACGCAAATGACCATGAATTGGTGAATGGATAAATGAAATGCGTTACATGCTTACAACAGAAAAGTACTTGGCCAAAACAATGCAGTACTGATAGTGCAGCCATATGTATGAAACTCTTCTGAGGCCATATGCTAAGTGAAAGAAGCCAAACACAAAGACCAAATATTACATGAGTCCACTTATTGGAAACATCTAGAAAATGAGAAACTACAGAAAGAAAGCCGATCAACTGCTTCCATGGAAATGGGAAGGAGCAGTGACTACAAATGGACAAGAGGGATCTTCATGGGGTGATGGAAATGTTCTAAAACTGGACAGAAGTGATGGCTGAACAACTCTAAATTTACTCATTTAAAAATCAGAAAATTTCATATTGAATTTTTTTGTAATTCCACCAAGCTTTGGGCCCTGCTGTGAAAGATAACTGTGGTATAAATGCTTGTGTTTGACTAATGACCTAACTAATAAAAAAAAGGCAGAATTAACTTGACAGAGAAGATTTCTGAGATAAGGAGCTGTCTAGGGAAAGTATTCTAGAAGTAAGAATAGCATATCAAATGTATAGAGGCCTGAGAGAAATTAGAAGATGTTAAGGGAGCAAAAAGCTTCAAAACAGAGTAAACAGTCACCAATGCTGTATGCTTGGGAAAGTTGCAGACAAAACAGGGCCGGGAAGGCACAAAGAAGAGGAGGCTCAAACTTACATGTGTGAGATATGAACCGTTTTCAAGGGCTTTCCAGAAACACTTTCATGTCCATCACACGCCTCCTACTTTAATGAGATTTATCACTTAGACATTCTTCAGGACTGCAGCAATTCAGGTAAGATGCTCTCAAAAGAACACTCACCCAGTAATAGCATCCCCACCAATGAACTAACAACTCTGGCTTTGAGCTTCTGGAACACACGAACTATTAAGAGCTGATGTGAACCACTCCCTTCTTTGGCTTTTATAAATGCTCCCCTTTACACTTCCCCCAGGAGATGCACTGGTAGCTCGCCATTCCGTGCTTTCTAGATCATAATACTTATTCTCATTCTGAGTAAAATCAACATACATGGAAATAATTTTCTCTGGTGTCTTTTTTTAGGTTGACATGCTATATAGACAAGAGAAAATGGAAATCTAACGTAGCTGCTGGATCTGACAGATCTGATCTGTGGTCACCTTGCGGACCAACTTAGTTTATTATTGGAAACAGAATCCAGATCTTCTTGGGTTGAGAGTGAATGCAACGTGAGAAAAGAAAGATAAAAACAGAAGACTAATCTTTCAAGTAGCTTAACTTGCATGCTAGAGAATGCAAAGACATTTTACTTTTCTCCATAATTCTGGGGAAAACTCAATAGTACATACATAAAGTTTGCCACAAAACTCTCCAACTTTTCAGAGAGCTCATTTCCCCTTAGAGAAATACTTCACAGATGTGAGCATGTATTCACAACCCTGACTAGAAGTCCCTTCACATGAAATAACATCATTCTCAGCAGTCAAATATATAGCCATGAAGATAAAAGACAATCTAGAAAAATATTCTACAAAATCTATATAGGGGAAAAGTTTTGGAAAATGGATAGTGATAATTATTACACAACACTGTGAGTGTATTTAATGCCACTGCATTGTATATTTAGAAATGAATAAAATCATGGAGCGGGGTGGTATGTGCCTTCTGAGTTCCACCCACTCAGAAGGCTGGGGTAGAGGATCACATGAGCCCAGGAGTTCAAGTCCAGCCAGAATAGTATAGCATGACCCTGCTTTGAAAAAAAAAAATGCTGGCTCGGCGCCTGTGGCTCAATGGGCTAAGGCGCCAGCCACGTACACCTGAGCTGGCGGGTTCAAATCCAGCCCGGGCCGCCAAACAACGACGGCTGCCACCAAAAAATGGCCGGGCGTTGTGGCGGGCACCTGTGGTCCCAGCTACTTGGGAGGCAGAGGCAAGACACTCGCTTGAGCCCAGGAATTGGAGGTTGCTGTGAGCTGTGATGCCATGGCACTCTTACCCAGGGTGACAGCTTGAGGCTCTGTCTCAAAAAAAAAAAAAAAAATAGCTAAGTAAAATGAACAAAGTGGTAAATTTTATGTTATATATATATTATCACAATAAAAACCACAAAAACTCTATGCAGATCCATCAAAATTATTGGCAAGCAATAATGAAAGTACACCTTTAAAGAGCTTACTACACATAAACAGTACTACCTGAGAAAAACTATAAAGTCAGGGAAGAACAAAAAGAAAAACAATGAGAATGCAGACCCAGCTCTAGCCTGTAATCATTACGGTCATTTTCCACTTATTAAAGAGAAAGCTATCACAGATGCATTCAATATTCTAGTAAAGGCCACAAAGTGATGACACAAGGATTTCTGAAACAATGCCAGTAAAATTCTAGGAACAGAATTAGTAAACAATGTCCACTGAAATCAATTTTTAAAAAAAATACTGTTTTCCAAACCATATGAAAAGCTAAACATCAGTTTCTATGAAATATGAATAGCCTCTAAAAGTCATGAGATCTCTAAGTGCGGCAGAACTCTCCAGCAGCTATCATCGCTCAGTGCAGGCCGCAAAGTGATGACATTACGCTTAGAAGTCAGTCACTCAGGTGTTCTCCAATTTTTTAATTTTATTTTAATTATACAAGTAATATATACTAGTTTGATTATAAAGAAATAAAGCTTAAGCAGTACGGATAACGGATAACATCACTCCTCACTCCCTATTAATATTATGTGACTATTACCAGTTTTGTTTATGTCCTTCAGAATTACCTGAGCATTTCAAACGAATATGCAGACATAAAAATACAGAGTTTTCTTTTATGTTTAAGGCTTGTCTTGGCATAAACTACATATTATTCTGTAACTTGCTTTAACACTATTTTTTAAAGTTCTACCTTCTACTTAATACTCCTAGTAATCTGGATGAACCAGAGCTTCTTTACCCATTCTCCTAACACTGGACATGTCTTCTAAATGGCTGGTATTGCAAGCTGCAAAGTTTCCCTAAACATGCAAACCTGTATACAGATGAACATTTCCAGGAAAAAAAGAAAATTTAAGGTACAAATATTGCGAACTACACACTTAAAAGCTTATGTTAACTTCCACTCCTATTAAAGATGAATTTCCAGGCTCGGCGTTCATAACTCAGTAAGTAGGGTGCCTGCCACATACACCAAGGCTAGCAGGTTCAAGCCTGGCCCTAGCCTGCTAAACAGCAATGACAACTGCAAACAAAAAATAGCCGGGCATTGTGGTGGGCACCTGTAGTCCCAGCTACTCAGCAGGCTGAGGCAAAAGAATCGCTTAAGCCCAAGAGTTTGAAGTTGCTTGAAGTTGCTGCAAGCTGTGACGCCCCGGTCCTCCAAGAGTAACATAGTGAGACTCTGTGTCAAAAATAAAAAAAGAAATAAAAAGAAAACAAAAAAATAAAATAAAATAAAGATGAATTTCCCCCACACCATCGCTGAACATGGTTGATCTTCTTAACATTATTAATCTTCGGCCGAACTGCATCAAAAATTAGCCGGGCACTGTGGTGGGCGCCTATAGTCCCAGCTTCTTGGGAAGCTGAGGCAAGAAAATCGCCTAAGCCCAAGAGCTGGAGGTTGCTGTGAGCTGTGACTCCACGGCACTCTACCAAGGGCAACAAAGTGAGACTCTGTCTCTACAAAAATAAAAAAAATAAAAAAAAAATAACTCATCAATTTTTTAAAATTTGCATTTCCCTGGTTATTAGTGAGTTGGGCACATTTTCATGTCTGTGAGTTATTTCTTCCAACATTTAACCATTTTGAAACTTAATAAAACACATTATAGAAAAGCAAAGGTATCTTTTGTTTTAATTATATATATACAAATATATATAATAGCCAAACAATGTTCTTATTCAAAATAAAACTAACAATGCATTAACCACACCTCTGTGCTTATTAGAATTTCACTCTCCAGTCATCACTTAACAGGTGAGTATGCATGCTTAGCCCTTAGTCTGTCTATGCCAGGGGTTCCCAGTGGGAAGAATTTTGTCCCCCAGGACACAGCAGTGTCCTCTAATGTTTGGAGACACTTTCGGTTATCACAACTAGGAGCTTGGGGGACACTACTAGTATATAGTGCAGGGGTCCTCAAACTGCAGCCTGCCAAGGACATTCATCCGGCTCGCTGGGTGTTTTGCCGCCGGTGCCTGTCCTGCTTAGCAGCCAACTTGTCCCGGGCCACAGTGCATAAGTGTGGAATGTGTGCCACACTCTCCGACTCCCCTCCTTCTGTCTCTCCCTGTCGGGTGTTTCTGCCATCCTGCTTAGCAGCCAACTCACACATGTGGAATGTGTGCTGCACTCTCTGACTCCCTTCCTTTTCTCTGTCTCTCGACTCCTCCTGTCAGCCTAGGGTGAGACTGAGACTCTTGATCAGAGGAGTCACGAGCTTGCCTATGCAGAGCCTGCTGCTGCCTGAGGACCAAGGTAAGAACAAGTTAGGATTTTTTTTTTTTTCAAGTTAAGAGGTCTTTTTTTTTTTTTTTTTTTTGCAGATAGAGGGCACCTTTTTTTTTTTTTCATTTTAAATATTGTATTTGTTTCTTTTTTGCATTTTTTGGCCAGGGCTGGGTTTGAACCCACCACCTCTGGTATATGGAGCCAGCACCCTACTCCTTTGAGCCACAGGTGCTGCCCCCATTTTGTCTTTTTACTTCAAAATAAGATATGTGCAGTGTGCCTAAGAATTTGTTCATAGTTTTTTTTAAAACTGTAGTCCAGCCCTCAAACGGTCTGAGGGACAGTGAACTGGCCCCCTGTTTAAAAAGTTTGAGGACCCCTGATTATAGTGGGTAGCCAGGAATGCTGCAAAAAATTCTATAATGCACAGGACAGCCACCCACAACAAAGAATTATCTAAAGTACAATGTTAACGCTATCACTATTGAGAACCCTTTCTCTATGCTTTTGTGCATATGACTATAAAAATACAAAATATTTTGAGGGATTTTTTTAAACATTAATAGTATCATTATATCATACATGTCATTCTACAAGTTATTTTTCAATCTCTAATACTTTGAAGTATTTCAATCTACTAATGTCTTTGAAGATATTCTCTGTCAATATACAAAAATCTACCTCATTCTTTTTAACTAAAGAATTCTAAGCTATAGTCCTCCCAGCTTATCAACCATTCAGTCTGACCAAAGACAAGGGACTGGAAGAGTCCCCTGGCTGAGTACCCCTCACTTCTGAAGTTGCTTCCACTGTTTGAAGCCACCCTCTCCTGGGGTGTTCCAAATTGCGGGTCCCCACTGAGTTATCCCATCAGCTATCTATCTTTCAAAATTCCTCCTCATTTCTAGGTCCCAAGAGTGCTCCTTCCCATTTCCCATTAAAATTATTATGGTTTGTTGTATTTCTTGTGGATTTTTTTCTTTTTAACTTTTTCTCTTTCCTGGGAATTTGGAACAGGAAGACGAAGTCTGGCTCATCACACCAGCCTTAATTAGAAGTTAGGACTTTTTTAAAATTTCCATTTCTTAACACAGGAAATACAGCATGTGCATGTTTATTTTAATTTATAAATTAAAGATTATAAACAATAATAGGTTTCTAAAATGAAACAGTTAAAATTTTTTTTTTTTTTTTTTTTTTGGCCAGGGCTGGGTTTGAACCCGCCACCTCTGGCATATGGGGCCGGCACCCTACTCCTTTGAACCACAGGCGCCACCCAAAACTCATTTTTAATTGCTATTAAAGTAGTTAAACCCTTATTTTAGGACTCTATGAAAAACAAATCTAGTGAACATCCAATATGATATAAAAATGAGTGTGAGAAAGGGTTCATATAATTCCTAAATTATTAGAGCCATTCTGCTATTCATGCATTTTAATAGTAAGCACCTCCTTCTCATGGTATCTAAATATCATGGCATTCCTAAGAACTCCAAAATATCTGCTTCCTAATATCAGATTCTCTTTCCATTTTATCCAATACTCTTGATTTACAGTATATGGCTAGTTTCTCACCAATAAGCTTCAAATAAGTATTACAAATAGCAATTACCCAAATGCTCCCTATCCTCCTCAAGATTTCTGCTAGTCTATAGGAAGCTGTCTGTTGCTAATTCTCAGATTTTAAAGAGGCATCAAAAGCATTTAAGAAGCTCAAGAAGTTTTCTTTAGCATAGTCATTCTCAATGAGCAGAGTAGTCTTCAAGTTGAAACTTGAAGACATCAAAAATATCTATTGATTTTATATTCTCCTCAAAAATAGTCCAGGCAACAGTGGCTCACACCTATGGTCCTGGTGCTCCAGAACTCTGAGGCGGGAGGATTGCTTGAGGTCAGGAGTTCAAGACCAGCCTGACCTCAAGATACAAATAAATGTATCTGTTTTAAAAATAGAAAAATTAACCAAGTACAGTGGCATAAGCCTATGGTCCAAGCTACCAGACAGGCTGAAGCAGGACAATTGCTTGAGCCCAAAAGTTTGCAGTTAGCTATGATGACACCACAAAATGAAACCCTATCTCAAAAAATAAATAGCTACTTCGGAGGATGAGGCAAGAGAATGGCTTAAGCCCAGGAGTTTGAGGTTGCTGTGAGTTGTGATGCTACAGCACTCTACCAAAGGCGACAAATGTAGAATTTTAGAATTTTGAGACACTGTCTCAAAATAATAAATAAATAAATAAGTAAATAAATACCCACCCTTCTTTCCACCTTCCTCCAAAAAAATTCTTCTATATCCACCGACAGAAAAAATGGTGTCCTTTGAAGGAGCTTGAAGAATAATTTACTTCTCCCTATTCCAAGTAGTAATTAATCATGTCAACAGTTAAAGATCTGAAGCGACTGTGCCATTACTTAATTCACCTGCAGCTCCCTGACCATTGTCCAGCTACCAGAAACAGAACTCCTTCTTTGGAGATTTAAGGAATATACAAGAACCACACTCAGATGAATATACCAAGTGTATCAGGACTAAGACAAAGAAAGCTCTCGCTCTCTCCCCCACCCCAACCTTCCTTTGTACTGAAGTCCCCATAAGATGTGGAAAATTAGAATCAAAAAAGTGGGAAAACATATAAATGTGTCAGAGAAGACCAAGTCACCTGCTAAGTCAAAGCATCACCCATCTCCTGCAGCACGACCTCTTACAAGAGATCGGGACAATGTGCTAAGCCATCAGCAGACCACGAGGTGAGCGCCCACGCGCACGCGGCTTCCGCGAGGTGAGCGCCCAC
>CAUYRH010128845.1:0-10159 GCA_963574655.1 Perodicticus potto
AAATGTTCTCACATAGTAATGAGAAAGTCTCTTGAATGTTATCGCAATCAGGTTGATGAAAATATCTCCGATTGTATCTGAAGCCCGCACACTGTACCCCATGAGTGAATTATTGTACACAGCTATGATTCAATAAAAAAATATATATATATAAACAATTATAAAAATTTAAACTATTTATAAATGTAAAAAAAAAAGAGTGGAATTGGAATGTTTCTAACATAAAGAAATGCTACATGCCTGTGGTGATGGATGCCCCCACAATTACCCTGATTTGATTAATTCGTACTGTATGCCTTTAGTAAAACATACATGTACCCTATAATTGTACCATAATAATTAAAAATTAAAAATTTTTAAAAATAGGTCCAGCAGCGGTAGCACAGTGCTTATGGTGCCAGCCACATACACTGGAGCTGGCGGGTTCAAATCCAGAATGGGCCTGCCAAACAACAATGACAACTGCAACAAGGAAATAGCTGGGCGTTGTGGCAGGCACCTGTAGTCCCAGCTACTTGGGAGGCTGAGGCAAGAGCATCGCCTAAGCCCAGGAGTTGGAGGTTGCTGTGAGCTGTGACGCCACAGCACTCTACTGAGGGCAGTATAGTGAGACTCTGTCTCAAAAAATAAATAAAAGTGCTCAGTTATCAACAAAAATATTGTGAGACATGGAAAGAAATATGATATGGTGACCTACACATAAAAGGAAAAGTAGGCAATATAAATTGCCTTTAAATAGGCTAGGATGTTGGCTTTAGCAGATAAAGACATCAACTTAGCTATCATAAATACATTCAAAGAAATAAAAGAAACCATACTTAAAGGATTACAAGAAGAAATGAAGACTAATCAAATAGAGAACATCAACAAAGGGACAACTTACAGTCATGGATTGCTTACTAATGAGGGCACATTCTAAGAAATTCATTGTTAGGTGACTTTGTCATCGTGTGACCATGGAGAGTATTTAAACAACCCTAAAGCTATAACTTACTACACACTTTGGCTATATGGTGTAGCCACCGTCATATATATGGTTCATCATTAACTAAAATTGTGAGGCACATGACTATACTTGGGCATTCTGGAGTAGAAAAATATAATTGAAATGAAACAATCACTAGAAGAATTTGACAGTTGGTTTGAGGTGGCAAAATATAGAATCAGTAAACTTGAAGATGGATAAAGATGATACAACGTTAAGACATCATTTCAGCACTTCAAACTACTTTTCTGTGTTCTAATTTCACTGCTGCTTTTATTTTATGCTAGTTATTTTTTTAAGTGAAAATGGAAATATAGTCATTCTTCCTAATTTCCCTAAAGAGAAGAAATTAAAACACAAGGGCTTTCTAACAGCCTTAAAAGAACCAGAATGGGTAGGTAAATTACTTGCAGCCATGATTGCCTCACACATTTGCCAGTTGGTTGGCTGAAGGAGGAATCCATTGTGAGAAGAGCTAATTATAGATTTCTGAAGTTACCATTTAGGAAAAGATTTCCCAAAATTAAATCCACAGTTTAGCATTTTAAACAAGTCAGAAACCTAACTTTCACACTCTTTCTTATAAATTCCAATAGCTGTTATGTACCTATTGTCATCTTTCCAGAAATTACTTATCATGTTCAAACATGTAAAATTGAGAGGATAATAATAATATAGTTATAACTGAAGAAAGCAAAGGGAAAAGCATAAGAGAAGCGAATTATTTCTAGACTCCCCCTAAATCACTTTCAGAGCCCTATTTTCATAGTTTGCCCAGAGACAGGATTGAGAGCACCAGTTTCGTTCAAGGCAGGCTGCCTAATAGCTCAGCCTCTAAAATTACTGACCAAACGGCTCATCATTTTCAGAAATGGAACTGGAAACAAAATGGAAAACATTATACTCCATTTCCTGTATAAAATCATTCTGTGTCATACATGCACCACTGTGCCCTGGTCTAGGGAAGATTCACGAAAAGAAGTAATAAGAGAGAGTTTCATCATAGTTTTACATAATGGAAGTAGCAGGATGATATACATAGAAGAAAAGTCCTCTTCAATATGAAAAGAGAAATGAAGATATAAAAATATATAAACCTGGCTCGGCACCTGTGCCTCAAGCGGCTAAGGCGCCAGTCACATATACCTGAGCTGACAGGTTCGCATCCAGCCTGGGCCCGCCAAACAACAATGACGGCTGCAACCAAAAAGTAGCCGGGTGTTGTGACGGGTGCCTGTAGTCCCAGCTACTCGGGAGGCAGAGGCAGGAGAATCACTTGAGCCCAGGAGTTGGAGGCTGCTGTGAGCTGTGATGCCATAGCACTCTATCCAGAGCAACAGCTTGAGGCTCTGTCTCAAAAAAAAAAAAAAAAAAAAAATATATATATATATATATATATATATATGTATATATACACACATATATATATTTAAACCTAAGAATGGCCCTGTGTTATGTAGTATAGAGAGGGCTACCATGAAATTGTCATGGACTGGACGATTATAGTGCCAAATCCTGGACTATTAGTGGTTTAATGTCTTTTTCTGAAACCTGGAGAAGATGTTTGAACACCTTAAATTAAAATGAAGAAGCAAAAGAGATGACAATCAGCATAGGATAATGGTTAAGAATACAAACTCTGGAATCAAACTATCAAACTCAAAGCCTGGATCTAGCACTGTATGACCCTGGGCAAGTTATTCTCTCTGTGCTTCAGTTTCTTCATTGATAAAATAGGTATAGTAGGCTCGGTGCCTGTAGCTCAATGGGCTAAGGCACCAGCCACATACACCAAAGCTGATGGGTTCGAATCCAGCCCAGGCCTGCCAAACAACAATGACAACTACAACCAAAAAGTAGCTGGGTATTGTGACGGGTGCCTGTAGTCCCAGCTACTTGGGAGGCTGAGGCAAGAGAATCACTTAAGCCCAGGAGTTGGAGGTTGCTGTGAGCTGTGATGTCATTGCACTCTACCCAGGGTGACAGCTTGAGGCTCTGTCTCAAAAAAAAAAAAAATAGATATAGTAATAGTACCTATCTCAATAGGGTTGCTTTGAAGATTAAATTAATTAATATTACTACACAATAAGAACTACGGAATTGGCCTCTTTGCCTACTTGCCCTGGTAATGGAGGCCCATTCACTGTCTATGGTGAATGTACTCTGCGTTGCAAGTTTTCTTATTCTGTAAATTTATCTTTGTCTCCCTCAATAAACTTTTTTTCATGCTTCCCTTAAAAAAAAAAAAAAAAAAAAAAAAATACGGAGGGTTGGCGTATGTGGCTCTAGCGGCTAAGGCGCCACCCCCAAAAACCTGAGGAGGAGTGTTCAAATCCAGCCTGGGCCCACCAAACAACAAAGACAGCTGCAACCCCCCAAAAAATAGCCAGGCGTTGTGGCGGGCACCTGTAGTCTCAGCTACTTGGGATGCGAAGGCAGAAGAATCGCTTGAGCTCAGGAGTTGGAGGTTGCTGTGAGCTGTGATGCCATGGCACTCTACCCAGGGCGACAGATTGAGGCTCTGGTCTCAAAAAAAAAAAAAAAAACTATGGAATTTAAAAATAATTATACACATGATAATCACTTTTAAAAACATTATCTTACTTAAGGCTCCCACGCACTCTCTGGATCTGCATAATTAGTCCCATCTTAGAGGTGAAGAAACTGAGCATTAGAGCCCAAAATGATAACAAGAGCTAATAAGTAATGAGCATCTACAATGTATCAAGCATCGTGTGAAGCCCTTGCACAATTTTCTTTTTAATGTATGATAAACTATCTCTGCAAAGGAGGAACTGTTTTTTTCTTTCTTTTTTTTTTTTTTTTGGAGGGACAGAGTCTCAGTATGTCGCCCTCAGTAGAGTACCATGGCATCACACCTCACAGCAACCTCCAGCTCTTGGGCTTAGGCGATTCTCTTGCCTCTGCCTCCCGAGTAGCTGGGACTACAGGCGCCCGCCACAATGCCCCGCTATTTTTTTTGTTGTTGCAGTTTGGCTGGGGCCAGGTTCCAAACCACCACCCTTGATATACGGGGCCAACGCCCTACTCACTGAGCCACAGGCACCACCCCAGGAGGAACTTTTATATATTATACACATATGCATTATAATATAGATATAGTGTACATAATATGCATATACACACATATTTGTTATCCAAATACATATTATTATACAGATTGAGTCCCCCAACTCAAAAATCCAAAGTTCAACATGCTCCAAAATCTGAAATTTTGGGGGTGCTGGCATGATGACACTGGAAAGAAATGCTCACTGGAGTATGTTGTATTTTGGATATTCAAATTTAGGATGCTGAATTGGTATAATGTAAATATTCAAAAATCCCAATAAAACCCAAAATCTGAAGCACTTCCCATCCCAAGATTTTTGGATAAGGGGTACTCTATATTTTTCAGAATTATTGGGGAATAAAGTAGACATGATTCCCCTTTACCCCTAAATACTTCAATGTATATTTTCTAAGTACAAACACATTCTCTGACAAAAGCACAGCCCAATGACCAAAATCAGTGATTTAAAAATGATACAAGAAGAATATGTTCCAGGTCTATCCATGTAAACATAAAAGAGGTAAAGTCTCCATCTTTTTTATAATATTCCATGTTGTACATATACCACAATAATATAAATGTCTTAACACAATAATTAAGAAAGTGCAGTGAAGGCTATATTAACCAGTTTGTTGTATTTCGAAGTGTATATAAAACCAGCACTTTCGTACCCCATAAATGCATTAATGTGCACAGCTATGAATTAATAAAAAAAGATACAATGTTATTTATATACACTACAGACTTCATTCAGATTATTTCAACTGTCTCAATAATATCATTAATAGCAAATGAATCCCAGAAACACATGCACTGAATTGTCATGCCTATTTAGTCTCCTTTAATGTGAAACACAATCGTTGTGTTTTGAGATGCTGCAATTTCTAATAGTGCTAATCAGTTGTAGACTATCTCTCAGTTTGGGTTTGTCTGAGGTTTACTTATGACTATATTCAGGTTATGCATTTTTTACAGAAATAACCCTGGAGTAATATTGAGTTCTTCTTCATGCATTGTATCAGGAGGCACATGATGTCCATCAGTCCCATTCCAGGTGACATTGCAATCATCGGTTAGAGTGATATCTACCAGAGTATTCTCACTATGAGGTAACTATTTTTCCCCCTGTGTATTTAGTATGTGTCTTATGAGGAGATATTTTGAAACTATATAAATATCCTACTGCTACTCAAAAATTTATACACTAGATTTGGTTCATTATTGTCTGAAACAATCATGACTATGATGGCTGTCAAATGATAATTTTCTAATTCCATTGTTGCTTCTACATTCATTACCGTAGTTGGCTTTCTACTCTAAAAAGGATTTTCGCTTTCTCATTTTATTTATCTATTTATTTATTACATCTGTATGGGCTCATAGGTTCTTATTTTTTTATTCGTTTGGTTATTTTATTATGTATTTATTTTTGAGACAGAGTCTCACTTTGTGTCCCTGAATAGAGTGCTGTCGCATCACAGCTCACAGCAACCTCAAACTCTTGGGCTTAAGGGATTCTCTTGCCTCAGCCTCCCAAGTAGCTGGGCCTACAGGTGCTCGCCACAATGTCCGGCTATGTTTTTGTTATTGTTGTAGTTGTCATTGTTGTTTGGCAGGCCTGGACTGGGTTCGAACCCACCAGCCCCTGTATATGTGGCTGGCGCCCTAGCTGTTGAGCTGCAGGTACCAAGCCTATTTTTTGTTTGTTTGTTTGTTTGTTTTTGAGACAGAGTCTCACTTTGTCACCCTCTGTACTGTGCTAAGGCGTCATAGCTCACAGTAACCTCAAATTCTTGGGCTCAAGCGATTCTCTTGTCCCAGCCTCACAAGTAGCTGGGACTTACAGGCACCCACCACAATGCCCAGTTATTTTTTAGAGATGGGATCTCACTCTTACTCAGGCTGGTCTCGAACCTATGAGCACTGGTAATCCACCTGCCTTGGCCTCCCAGAGTTCTAAGATTACAGGCGTGAGCCACGGGACCCAGCCATGGGTTCTTATATAATGAGATAAAATCCTTTACTATCATTTATTTAAAAGCTCAAAGTTTCCTTGATTTGGACAAGTGGAAGTCCCTTAAAAATGGCTCCTGTTTCCTTTTAACATCTCCTCATCAAGCTTTGAACAGTTTCTTACCTTCTAGCATACCAGGGTATTTCAGACTCATCTTGTTCTTTTCCAGCCCCAGCCTCGAAATCAGCCATTTATCTAAGGAGCCTTGATTCCTTTGAATACTTAGAAACGAAATCTGGGTGCTGAATATGCTCATTGCTTCTTGGGGGTTATTGCTTCTAGGCCCTCTCAGCTAACAAAGATAAAAATTAGATACATATATACATACTCAAATACATCTATTAATATATGTATTTAGACATCTAACTCTAGCTATATTTAAATACATGATTTCATACTGACACCGCCAAATTCAACCCAATACTACAGGGTTCATTTTATTTTGTCCATGTTCCATATTTGTAACTTACCTTCTCTGACAATGAGAAACCCAGCTTCCTGTATCTACAATGTATTTGTTTATTTGGCCAATCCTAGAATACACAAAAAGTAATTTTAGTACTTATAACCCACCCCTCTAAGGAAAAAAAGCCTACAAACTAGAGTTTAATATTTTTTTAGTGTTCTTTTTGTCTTTAGTCCAAGGTCATCTTGTCCAAATACTGCACTCAAAGCTTATTTGAGGGCTAGACGAGCAGCAGCCCACCAGCCCAGCTTTGTAAAGTCTCTAGGCGCGACAGAAGAGCCCAAGAGGTTCTCAGTTAAGACTGCCCCGGCAAAAGTGGAAATAAAGCCAAAATAGGGAGCAGGAAAACATAAATCCTCAGACAAAAAAAGTGCAAACAGAAGGGAAAAGGGGAACAAAGGGCAAACAGGCTAAAGAGGCTAACCAAGAAACTAAAGATTTACTTGCAGAAAACAGAGAACTACAACTGAGGAGAGTCTAGCCTCCAAAGAAGCAGGAGAGAAAGAAGCCAAGTCTAATCAATATAGAACATTCTTATCAACTATTTTGTAAATGCAAGCTTTTTAGTATCTCTAGAAACATTTTTTTTCTAATTTTTTTTTTTTTATTGTTGGGGATTCATTGAGGGTACAAGAAACCATGTTAAACTGATTGCATTTGTTGGGTAAAGTCCCTCTTACAATTGTGTTCTCTAGAAACATTTTTAAAAGGAGGAGAATGCTACCTCATCTCATTTGTTCAGTGTAAATGCTTTTATTTATTTATTTGCTGGTTGTTGTTATTTTTACTATTAGAGAGAGAGAGAGAGACAATGCTGAATCTTAACCACTAGACTACCAGGGATGCATATTATTTTTATTTAGTACAACCAGAAAACAATTATAGGAGGATTTGACTGTCTTAAGAAGCAACTTAACCTTCCATAAATTGAAAAGGAGGCAGTATTTTTAATCTTATAACAAGCATACTAACTGCAATGACAGTCATTCATTTAATATGTCTTAAACATTTAAAATTACTTCTATTCCCTTTTTTCAGTAGAATTGTTTTTTGTTTTTTGTGTTTTTTTTGAGACAGAGCCTCAAGCTGTCACCCTGGATAGACTGCCGTGGCATTACAGCTCACAGCAACCTCAAATTCCTGGGGTCAAGCAAGTCTTCTGCCTCTGCCTCCCAAGTAGCAGGGACTACGGGCACCTGCCACAACCCCTGGCCATTTTTTGGTTGCAGCCACCATTGTTGTTTGGTGGGCCCAGGCTGGATCTGAACCCACCAGCGCCGGTGTACGTGGCTGGCACCTTAGCTCATTAAGCCACAGGTGCTGAGCCAGAATTGTTTCTTAAAACCACTCCTGGCCAGGTGTGGTGGCTCACGCCTATAATCCCAGCACTTTGGGAGGCCGAGGTGGGTGGATAACTTGAGCTCATGAGTTCAAGACCAGCCTGAGCTACAGTGAGATCCCCCCCATCTCTAAAAATAGCTGGGCAATGTGGTGGGTGCCTGTAGTCCCAGCTACGTGGGAGGCTGAGGCAAGAGAATCGCTGGAGCCCAAGAGTTTAAGGTTGCTGTGAGTTTTGATGTCAAAGCACTCCACAGGGTCTGAAAAAGTGAGACTGTCTCAAAAGAAAAAAAAGAAAAAAGAAAAATAAAGAAAACCACTCCCTGATCTTGGTTTTCCTTGTCAAAATTGTGTATACTAGGCTTGGCGCCTCTAGGGCGCCAGCCATATACACTAGAGCTGGTGGGTTCGAATCCAGCTTGGGCCTGTGGAACAACAATGACAACTTCAACCAAAAAAACCCCAAAATAACCAGGCGTTGTGGCGGGTGCCTGTAGTCCCAGCTACTTGGGAGGCTGAGATAAGAGAATTGCTTAAGCCCAACAGTCTGAGGTTGCTGTGAGCTGTGATGCCACAGCGCCCTACGGAGGGTGAGAGCTTGAGACTCTGTCTCAAAAAAAAAAAAAAGTCGCATATAGTCTCTAACACATTTGGTTGTGGTAGTCCAGTTATTATTTTCCAATAACTTTGTTATGTGCTGTGAAAGGTCGAAAATTTCTATGTATGTAGTATGTCTGATACTAAATTGTGAATTAGTGGGAATTTAAAAAATTACTAAGTTTTTAAAGGCATTGGTAGTTGATAGCCTCTTAAGAGAAATTGACCTCCAAATTTTGAACTGAAAAGTCACTGAAAAGCCTATTTAGCCTCCAAATTTTATGCAAGAAAGTCACTGAAATAACAATTTAGAAAAAAATTACAACTACTGGTAGCGCCTGCAGCTCAAGGAGTAGGGCACTGGCCCCATATACCGGAGGTGGTGGGTTCAAACCCAGCACCGGCCAAAAAAAAAAAAAAACTGCAAAATAAATAAATAAATAAAAATAAATAAAAAAGAATTACAACTACTTACCTTTTCAGCTTGTTTGTATGTACATTCAAATTTGAACCAATTGTTCATAATGTCTGTGTACTTATCTTTAAAAGTACAAAGTATCTCAATAAAATCACAAGTATCAAAGAAAAATGTTAATTGAATTTTTTTCACTTTTTTCACTCTTCAGTATAAATATATAAGCAATTTTAAAATAAAGTTTATTGTAGTAAATAAATAAGATTATTTATTTAGTGGTAAATAAATATTTTTTATTATTGTTATTTGTCTCTATTCCTCTTCCATTTTAAAGTTTTCCCCAATCTAACTATGGGTTTTTTTCATTGACTTTCTTTTTTGCACATGTGAAATATTAACACCATTGCAAAAGTTGGAAAAGTTCAAAGTGGAATATTCAGGGAAATGTCAGACCTCTTCCATTCCTATTTTTTACCATCTTCCCACCTACACCCTGTAGAATACAAATCTCCTTAGTCTCTAGTTTCCATTTGTGTGTTTTATTTTTGTACAAGTAAACAGATGCATGAAATTTGCTTATTTCTCCTTCTTTCTTTCTTTCTTTTTTAAATTGAGACAGTCTCACTTTGTCGCCCTTGGTAGAGTGCTGTGGCATCATAGCTCACAGCAACCACCAACTCTCAAGCTCAAGCAGTTCTCTTACCTGAGCCTCCCAAGTAGCTGGGACTACAGGTGCCCTCCACAATGCCCGGCTATTTTTGTTGTTGCTGTTTTTGTTGTTTTTTAGCAGACCCGGGCTAGGTTCAAACCCACCAGCCCTGGAGCGTGTGGCTGGCACTCTAACCACTGAGCTACAAACACCCAGCCCTTTTTTTTTTTTTTTTTTTTTAAGACAGAGTCTCAGTATGTCGCCCTCGGTAGAGTACCATGGAGTCATAGGTCATAGCAACCTCAAACTCTTGGGCTTAAGAGGCTCTTGCCTCAGCCTCCTCAGTAGCTGGGACTACAGGTGCCCACCACAATGCCCAGCTATTTTTTGCTTGCAAATGTCATTGTTGTTTAGCTGGCCCAGGCCAGGCTCGACCCTGCCAGCTTCCTGACGCCTTACCCACTAAGCTATGGGACCCGAGCTTTTTTTTCTTTTGAGACAGAGTCTGACTTTGTCGGCCCCCCCCCCCCCCCCCACACTGCCAAGGCAACAAAGCTCACAGCAAACTCAAACAAATGGGCTCAAGCGAAGATAATGACTCCGCCAACCAAGAAGCTCACAA
>CAUYRH010128846.1:0-15086 GCA_963574655.1 Perodicticus potto
TTTTTCCACTGATTCCACCCCATGATTATTTTTCACCATTTGGCTAGAGAAGCTGGCAAGGTGAAATTGAATTGAGGGCTCCTGGAGTTGTAATTAACCAGCCCTTTACCAAAAACTGAGACTGGTGATTGTGACTTTTCCCTTAGAGCTTTACAAAAGTCTTATTCAGAACAACTGCCTAAAACTCTGGGCACCTGCTTGGTGTGGTGGGGCTAGATGGTGCTGACCAATATTCAACTAGTCCCTGTCCAATCTTAGTGAATCAGTGGCTTTGGACTGAAATCTCAGCTGTGGAGATATATAAGCAGCTAAGACACTCTGCCTCCCCACAGGTGACAACTGGAAGGGGAGAATCCCACATTTCCACAACAACACAACCAGGGTACAACCTTGGTGGGTCCCCAGGTGATCAACCCAGGTCAAGAGTTCCAAACCAATTGTCCTGGTTGAAACAAACACCGATCAGGTGGGAGAGTTCAAAAGAGAATATATAAACATTTATCTGGGATTAGACAGAGTCACAATGTAAATATGATACATTTTACTGAAGTCCCTTTTAATTGTTGATTTGAAGTAAAGTTTAAATCAAAACCAAAGTGATAATACATCATGCAGAAAAATGCAAGTAAGCATGAATTGTTAAGAATAAAAATATGAGAATTCAGAGACATTGTATTGTGTATCTCCTCTATGTTATCTCTGAAATTATTGGCACTTAAGTGGAAAAAATTTGAAAAGACAATGCAATTAAAATTAGAGAGAAAAATGGGTACAAGTGATTAGAACTTCAAAACCCCTTTTCTCACTGATTCTATGTCAGAATTAATTTGTAGCCTGGCCTGTTACAGAATCTCAGGTTGTTTCTTTAATAGCTGTGCAGATCCTTGTTCTTATCTGATTTTTAACTGTGAAAGTTGAAGAAATGAGATTGATCTGCAGCCTGGATTTAGAAGGAGGGGCTTGCCTGTCACCCTACCCCCCACCCCATTGTACTTCAAATCAACAATTAAAAGGGACTTCAGTAAAATGTATCATATTTACATTTATCTACTGGCATGTCAGTAGAAGTCATAGGGTGCTAATGTTACAGAATAGGGCTTCCTTTCCCCTGGAAGGAACATATAGAATTGAATTTGAATAATGTTTGATTAAAAGTTCATCATCTTTTCTAGTAATTCTTTTTTAGGGTACCTGTTCTCTGAAAAGTCACTCATGTAAATACTGTATGATGTCTGCTATTTGTTTCCTATTCTTCTGCCACAAAATGTTTGTTCTGGGAAATAGTTATTTCCAAGAAGGGGTTCTGTGACACTCTTTAATAGAAGAAAGAGCATAAAAAAGAAGTATGATTTTTCAGCATTAGGAGAAAACAAGTGTCCATGATAGATGATAGAGATCTTGAGATACAATCAGAGATTTCTTCTAGCTTTCTCCCTTCTGACTTTGTGGCTGACCCTTCTGTCAGATACCATGGCCTGGTTCCATGCCAAGAGTTTCCTACCAGGAAACAGAAATAATTTTCTAATCAACTTCTTTCTTTCCCCATGATACCTGAGGTACCTTATCATTGCTTATCCATGCCATAAGTCCCTCTCTAGCTACTCTCAGCACACATATATTAGAGAATGTGCAAATCAAGGTCTTTGGTCGAATAAAGGTCATTGCTGGATTTTATTCATCTGGCAGAATGTATTTAAAAATATTTAGTAAAGAAATTTCCATCTTAGAATTTAAATTGCAAAAGAGCAGCAGAGTTGCCAGTCATTGTGGAGGACTGAACTACAGGGTGACCTGGAAACATTGCTAAAGAAAACAGAGCTGCTTGCTGGAGAAATTCTGGAGGCAATCACCTGTTCCTATGGTTTCAGCTCCATGAGGCTGGCAGTGACCTAAGAGGCATGCAGTTCTGAAAACAGGTATGAACTTCTCATTGGTCTCATGAGTGTGTATTCAAATGAAAGAGTAGAAAATGATTTGTTGTCTTTTACCTTGTCTAACTGTACCTTGGCCCTATGATTTGCTAGCCCTACTTTATTTTATCCCTTCCAAGCCATATGCAGTAGGAGTGAATATAGCAAACTTACATTAATTAAATGGGTATAGTTTGAGTAAACATAGTGAACATGTATTAATAAATATCAATGTCCTCCTCTTTTTCATCTCTTCTTCCTCTCAAAGGCTAATTCCTCTGATGTGGCTATTTTCTCAGTCTTTCTAAAAAGGAGTGTGTATACACACACACACACATATATGGCTTGATAACTGAGTTTGTGTATTTGCCTGGTTATTCAGGATTATATAGAAAGTGTTCATCTCTTACTAATCACTTGGAACTTGAAGCCTTAACTAATTTATCTGTTACAAGGTTCATTTCTTCTTAGATACTGAGGAGAAAAGAAATAGAGTGACATACAAAAATATACTAACCTTAAGACATTCAGGTGCCGTTATGGAACCATGTGTGTCAGTCAACAGCTTGGTGACCTTGTCTGCTTTCCACACACTCTGATATATTTGGATCATCATTGAGATAGGCAGCAATCTCAGAGGTACGTGAAAATAAACAGCTCTTCTCCCAGTTGTACCTCCCAAGGCTGTTAGTATGTAATTGAGTACTCCTCCTCTTGCACCGGCTGGCCTAGTGCCTGCCTTGTGCCTTTTGCTTTAGTCCTTGTGGTTTTAGTTCCTAAGCAGAATTCATTTCCAGAGTTGGCAAAGTCAACAGCATGGAGGTGGTTCTTGCTTATTTAGGTCTAGCTTGGTGGGCCACGGTTTTTTCTACTAGATTTTTGGTTTACTTCTTCTTCTCTTTCCTTCTCTAGTGTGCCAGATAGGCATGATTTCATCTTTAGACATGGTTTATCTGAGAATCCAAGAACTGATTGTTTAGCTCATCCCTTTGACTCAGAAACACTCATCTCAGAACAACCAGGAAGGCTAACTTCTTCACTATTAAAAAGCTTCCTGGAAGAAAATTACAGAACCCTTCTTTGGTATCACTCCAAGGGTTGAGTAACAGTGCTGTCAGCCATTCCTCTGACCAAGCCGCTTACCTTGCTACGGTTTTAGCAGAGATGAAAAAATCATGAAATCTTAGGTATAGTAGTGTATTATTTGTCAAACTCTAAGAATCATCCCTGAGATTTTTTTATTTCCATACTAAATGATCACGTTTCATCTTTTCTCAAAACCTGAATTTTAAAAAGTAATGCACAATTTCTTCTGTTTGGAATGTTTTATGTTTCTTGTAACATATAGAGCATTGCAAGTGGAAGTGTATTTATAGTATTAGTAATAGCCAGCTTTGAGTATGATAGTGAGGTACTTCCTAAACATTTTAACATTAAACTATTCTTAATAAATATTAATTTAGATTGGTTTTATTTTCAAATATTACATATATATGGAACAAAAGGTAAAATCATGAAAATTCTGTCTCCCACTCCTAATGCTAGTGCCAACACCCCCTTTGTCGGAAACAAACGAAATGATCAGTTTTTTTAAACATATTTGTTTCAGGGTTATTCTGTCAGTATCCAACATGTAGTCATAGCTACATCTTTCTCTCTTCTGTCTACTCATCTTCTTTCTCCTCCTCCTACTGGTCACATATATAAGCACACTCTTCCACATCTTACTTTTTTCACTTAAAGTGTCTTTGGAACTATTTCATGTAAAAATATAAAGGTCTACTTTATTCTTTTTAATGGTCACATAATATTCCTTTTTATGGGGATATTTCATTAAGCCACCGCCCTACTGATGTACATGTAGATTTTGCTCAGGTTTTTATGACTGAAAAAGGTAATAAAATATATTTTTTTGTTCACTAGGTTTTGCGGATGTGTACAAAAGTTTCTATTGGATGAATTCTTAAATGTGGAATTAATGAGTCAAAAGAAAATTACATTATAAATATTGTCATATTACCAAATGACACATCAAAGAGGTTATAAAAATTCAAGTTCCTACCATTAATATGTGAATGTTTGTTTCTCCTCACCAAGGGCACACACCTTACTGTATTACCCAACTTTGTATTCATTTCCTCAAAATAGATTTTCAAAATGTTACCGTCACATATTCAAATGAGAGCCCATTACCTATAAATCTTTTCCTTCCATTCTTTTACTTTCTCAATTATATATATGAACCATTGTCATTCAAAACATTGGTGACAACTTACAGCAGAAATCTTTTAATAGAAATCTGCTATAGCATCATTTTCTATGTTAATCTTTTTTTCAGTAAACAGAGAAGTGGCAGTATGTTACAGTAATTTTGTGAGATTTTTCTCCTGTTTTACTGTTGATTTTTGTTGAAATCTCAGCAGAGAGAGGTATTTTAGTGCAATTATGGAGGGCAATTATAGAACCAAGTAGCTTGGGTTCAACATGTATTGTACCACTCCTGGGCTATGTGTCTTTGGACAAGTTATTGCAATTTGTAGTTTCCTCAGTTACAAAATGAGCATAATTGTAGTAATGGCTTTGTAGCATATGCTAAACATGTGATGATTTATGGTGATAAAGAACAATACTATCATATCTCAGTTGAAAAGATTTTCTTTTTCTGAGAACTGGCCTTATTCAAGAATGGATAGCCATGTATTCTTTAAACCATACTTTTAAGGTGTTTAACAGATCCCTATGAATTGAACGTTTCTATTTTCACTGACCAATTACATAGGGAAATAATAAACTCTCTTCCAAAGCTATCAGAATTACATTAGATTCTGCATCAATAGCATTAGTAATAAGACTTTTCATGATAATAAGATTTAACAAAAATCAACAGTTATATAGGAGAGAAAGCACACAAAATAATTATCTTTAGTTCATGTTGGGGTTTTTCCCCCTCAGTGCAGTGTGTTAAACAAAATACTTGATGTTAACCCAGAATTGATGAAAATATTTTGACTTCTGTGTTTTCTTTGAAGACTTGTTATCATTTTAATCAAAACCTAATAGTGTTCTGTAATGAACAGTAATGAAAATATTATCTCTAAAATGCATAGATCTGAGTAGATGATATTGTCATATTTGTGACTTTGATATTTATTAATATCAATTTTATATCACAAAGTAGGACCTAAAACAAAATCGAGCCAGAAAGTTAAGTTTTGCAGCAGTGATACATGTTTCCAACTAAAAGCATTGGCTGTCTGTTTGGCTCCCTTAGAACATTCATGTTCCTGACTGTAGGAATCACCAAGTTCACACAGACCTTGGTGAGAAAGAAAGACTAGTTTACTGAGAGAGGAGTCATCCTCCCAGGAAATCTGTCATTTGGTTTCAATCAGTTTGTTGACGCACAGCATGAAGCCTCAATATGTTAAGAGATTCAAACTTGGCCTTTTAGGTCCTTGAAATTATACATATGTTAATGAGCTATTGGCCTGGTTCTAATAAGATTTGTACTTCATGGTCAGAAAAGAAGAAAATTAATGATCATTTAGTCATTAGAACTACAGTACCTCTCATCCCCAGCTTCTTAGAATGTCTTTTAAGAGCAAATTGAAGGAGACATTAACAGAAGGAACTTTTCCTTCAGTGGCTTTAGCTAAAGATGCGTTGTCTGTGATTTCAAAATGGTCCCTGTGTTCTAGGATGAAATATATCACCTTTTGATTTGTTTCTCGTATGTACAGAGAGATGCTAGTGTAGAAAATTACACTCAGGTTGGAATTTTAACATCTTTAATTCATATGAAGTTTAGGAAGGATAAAGGGGTTGGGATCTAGCACCTAATTAAAAGGGATATGAGCTTGAGGCATTAAATTATAAATAAGTGGCTTCCAAAAGACAATTTACTTTGTCTCATCAGAGGAGGAAGCAGAGGGAATAGCAAAGGAGAAGGAGAGAATTGACTTAAGTTCAAAGCACAAGGCCTCACAAGGTGTGTCTTAGTCCATTTGGCATTGCTGTAACAGAATACCCTAGGCTGAGTGATTTATAAAGAAAAAGAGGCTTATGTGTTATGTGGCTTGTAATTCTAGTGACTGAATGGTTCAAGATTTGGCAGTTGCCTCCAGTGATGTCTTCAGGCTGCCTCTCCTGATGGCAGAAAATGGAGGGGGAGCCAGCCTGTGCAAAGAGATCAATGGAAAGAGAGGAAGCAAGAGAGCAGAGGGAGAGAGAGAGAGAGAGACTTGGAAGATAAGAGAACTACCTCATTCTCAAGCAGGAGAACAGGAACTCACCCCCTACAGGGGGCTTTAGTCTATTCATGAAGGGTCTGCCCCCCTACCCAAATACCTCCCAACATCACCACAAAGGGGATCAAATTTCAACCTGCTTTTTTGGTGGGAACAAACTATTCTGAACCCTACCAGGATTTATTGATGTAAACAAAGTTAATAGAGCTGGTGAATTTTAGCAAACAGTGCTAAACAAAGGAGTGAAATCTCTCTAACTGAGCATCTTAAAAATAAGCAAACACCTTGCCAATTTAGTTATGTTCTATTATGAACTATAAGGCAAGAGAGGTAGTGTGTGTATATATGTGTGTGTGTGGGTATACATATTATATATTATTATTATAACAAGTGTATATATACAATATACGCTCATAGAAAAAACTGTAGATCAATGACAATTCCAACTACCATGCTTAGTCATGTAAAATTAATGTATCTACTTTAGATGTGTGAATTAAGTTAGTGTACCTAGTTTGGTACTCTGTGTGTGTGTGTGTGTGTGTGTGTGTGTGAGAGAGAGAGAGAGAGAGAGAGGGAGGGAGGGAGAGGAAAAGAGAGAGAGAGATTAAGAATCTTATGCACACACAGCGTAAAATGTTTACACTGATATCACCACTATATTATTTCCATGATCTGAAGCTACCTTGGACATAATACATGCTCAATAATCATTAAATAAGTCAGTGAGGTACTGAATTGCAACCATTCCTCTACCTTAAATTATTACTTACACAAATATTCTTTGGAATCATCATGAGAGGTCAATGCTGAAAATTATAATTTACAACTTTTTTTGTCTTTTTTTCTCATTTTAAAAGGAAAAAAATTAACTAAAGAGTGAATTTTTTCTCTTATCCAGAATAATTTGAAAGATTATCTATTGCTTTCTCTGTAAAATAAGACGTGGAGAAATAAAGATTTTTGTGAATTCTGATTTGGCCGGGTTTTGGTTAAAGTAAGGGCACTTTCATAAAGGAGGATGACTGTGTGTTGGTAAATAGTGCGTGTTGTCACTCTTCCTCATTCTTCCTTCACTTATTCCACGATCACTTACCGAGAGCTCACAGGATTCCAATGTTAAATGTCATTTTTAGACATTTAGAATGTACATTTCCAAGGAAAATGCAGAAGAAATTCTCATAGAGTGGGAAACTTCTTCCCTCCACCCCATCCTAACTCCCCCACCACCACCCATTTTCTATTTCTCGTAGAAAAATTGGACCTCAGAGGCAAATCTTTCTAAAATCCAGATTAATCTTTATAGATTTCGTTCAGGACTGATTCAATATTCAATTCAACATCACTGGCCTTTTTTTTTTTTTTCTTTCTTTTACAACATGTGCATATGTTGAGGACCTGAACACTGATCCACTTAGCCATGTATTTTTCCTGATTTTTGCTTATTTGCTTTGACTTGCCTTCCGTCATCTGACCACCTGCTTGGAGCCATGCAAACTGTGTTTCCACTCTCCTTCAACAGTTGACATTTCAGGCACTATAATTTTGAATTAAAGTGCTGTTTCTGGTTTTCCTTCTACCTTTCATACCCTGATCCATCTTATTTGTCTAATTGCTATAGTCAGATGTACAAGGTAACAGATTCAGTAAGTATACTTGTTCCTTCAGATTTTCAGCTATGGATTCAACCAAATGGGAGTAGAAAATATTTCAAAAAACAAAATGATACAAAAATAAATAATACAAATAAAAACACACTATTCCAACTATTTATGTAGTGTTTATTTTATGTTAGGTATTATAAGCAATTTAGAGATGTTTTATAGTATACAGGAGGATGTATGTAGTTAGCAAAAAGCACAGTACACTCTTCTATATAAGCACTTGGGCATCCGTGAATTTTGCTATCCACAAGTGTTCTGGAACCAATTCCCAAGATGCTGAGGAATGGCTATATTTTAGTTTATATTTTGAAAATTAGGAGATATTAAAGTACATGTAAATAAAGATGGAGCCCAAGTCTGAGGAATCCCTCAGCAGACAAAGATAGTTTGGTCTCCTAAGTAAGCTTAACCTTGCTTGATTTGCAAATATGAACAAAAGTTAACTTGAGCTATTTCTTATAAATACCTACATTAAGGATAAGCATAATTTAACCTCAATCAGAAGTAGCCAACAAAATTATAATTATGTAACTAGAGACTTTCCAATTGGATGGGCCAAATAAAGCAACAATACTGTTGTGCACCTGTAACCAAATATTTTCTTTGCTTCACTTCCATGTTTGTCCTCTGACAGTCTCCATCTAGATTACCTTAGTGGAGCTCCTGAACCACTTCTGGTTTGAGCCTGCCCAATTCATGAATCACTGTTTACTCAAATAACTCTTTAAAATTTTTATTGTGTCTCAGTTTTAATCTTTTAGCAGTTTGGGCTCAATTAGTTATAGGATGTACAGTGACCATTATGCAAACTCCCATTATAGACCTAACCTTCCATTCTTATTTGTTAACAAGATAAATATATTAGTGGATGTACTTCCTTTGCATTATGCCTAATGTACATATGTATAAATCATATGTATAAATACACATATGTATAAATTATAGCAGGTTCCACCCATCTCTTATAAAAAAGATGATAATTTGAATTGTAGAGTTTCCAGAATAATTGGCCAAAAAGTGGAAGTCTGCGTACTGAGTGAGAGCATCTCAGCAAACACATATTCAATTTTAGAATTAATTTTGAGAAGAAAACTTACAGACTGGAGTATGTTGCTTCTGAAAGAAATGCAGTAATTTTCTGGCTATTCTATTGACTGAGTAGAATCACATAGCTTTTTAACTCTCAGCTTATTAGAAGTGTGAGAAATCGGCTCAGCGCCTGTGGCTCAATGCTAAGGCGCCAGTCACGTACACCTGAGCTGGTGGGTTTGAATCCAGCCTGGGCCCACCAAACAATGACGGCTGCAACCAAAAAATGGCCGGGCATTGTGGTGGGCGCCTGTAGTCCCAGCTACTTGGGAGGCAGAGACAGGAGACTTGCTCGAGCCCAGGAATTGGAGGTTGCTGTGAGCTATGATGCCATAGCACTCTATCCAGGATGACAGCTTGAGGCTCTGTCTCAAAAAAAAAGAGTTTGGGAAATAAATCTTAGAAGAATTTATACATTACCTTCTCAGTAGGAAGCTGCTTCAGAGCAAATCTGATTATATAATACCTGTACACAAAGTCACTGTGCTGTCATCCCCAGAGCCTGGGCCAACCCCCTCAGCAGCAGTGTGTTTAATGGCTAATAGAAGGGACCCTATTAGGAAAAGGGAAACAAGACAGGGGCAAGGTGTAGTATTTGGTTATAATAATCTAAGTATCTATTTTCCAGAATGACTGAAATTATATTCCAGTCCAAAAAAAATGTTAAAGAGATCTTGTATTCCAAAACAAAGGCAAAATGTAATAAAGATCACATCCTCTGGAGCAAAAATCCTTGAGTGGTTATGAGCTCAGGATCCTCCAATAGGCCTGTCGGGGCACCATTTTTTAAAAAAGAAAAAAATCAGTATATTACAAATGGGGAAATTAAGGCTTGCTGAAACCAAGTGCCTGGTATAACATCTCAGGGTGATTAATTGCAGCCATGAGTCTCTATAAATTTAGTTTTCTGATTCTTCATCAAATGAGTACTCTTTCATCACACAAAACAAGCTATCTTTTAATGAAGACATAGGACTTTTTTTTTCTTCAGAATTACTAAAAAAGCAAAAAGGTACCAGATACTAGTACTGTAAAGGTACCAAATTTTAGAGTATTTGTGACTTCAATTCTTGGATGTAAAATGAGTAGGATTAAGAATGGAATGGAAATGAGTTCTGAAATCTACGAGATGATGGAGAAATGAAACTGGCATTACCCGTAAGTGCAGGCAAGATAATATCTAAAACCATAAACAGAGGCCCTCTCCTTTATTGCAAAGATAACAGAAAGGAAGAAAATTAGAAACATAAAAGCCGGAGGGAGGAAGCCTGTTTGTTTCCTGTGAGTGGTTTCCTGGGGCAGTCAGCAAGCCTTTTCCTTCCTTCGCTCCCCAGAATCAGAGGAGAGGGAGCTGTCTCACTGACCAGAGTGAGGTGCTCACAGGAGCGAGGTGGGTGAGAGAGGCAGGGGAGGCAAGAACCAATGTGTGTCACATAGAAAAGTATTCCCGATGGAGCAACCGTGTGTTTTATCATGGACCCAAAGGAATATAGATACAGAAAATATGATGAATTCATCGGCCTAGTTATCTCTGACTAAAGAAGCGTCACCATCTCGTGACAAAAACAAATTGATTGTTGGAGTTAGGCTGCATCAGTATACCTGTCAATAGTTGGAATGTTCAATTTAACTGCTTGATTTATTTATTCTGTTCACAACCTCCTTTAGCTAACAAAGCCAACTTTAAAACTTTCTCATTGCCAGAAAAAGGGAAGTCAGGTATTGTAGGCATATCATTCTAACGACTGGGGAAGTGCCCAGGTACTTATCCGTGACTTGGTTTATCCACATTCTTTCATCCCTAAGAGAAAACCCAGAAGGGTGGGAATCTGATGATTAACTTTTCCAAGACACGATCATGGAACATTAGTGAAAACATAACCTCATTGTTTCCCCTCTTAAAATTTTTCCTGGATCCTTGATCTCTGCTGTCACAGCAAAAATGGATGCCACCAAGTCCACACGCAATGATATTTGCAGTGCAAGTTTGACAGTCTTTGCCCACAGGTACCATAGAAATAACAATAGCAAACCTTGGGTATATTCTACATGTCAGCAAAGGGATAAAGAGTTTTCTCACATTATCCTGTTTACTCTTTACTACCATGTTTTTTATTTATTTACTTACTTTTTTTTTTTTGAGACAGAGTCTCACTTTGTCACCCTTGCTAGAGTGCAATGGTGTCATAGCTCACAGTAACCTCAAACTCTTGGGTTCAAGCCATCTTCTTGCCACAGCCTCCCAAGTAGCTGAGACTACAGGTGTCCACCACAATACCTAGTTATTTTTACAGACAGAGTCTCACTCTTGCTCAGGCTGGTCTCAGACTCCTGAGCTCAGGCAGTCCACCCTCCTCGGCCTCCTGGAGTGCTGGGATTAGAGGTGTGAGCCACTACAATCTTATAGGTGTTATTTTCCTCATTTTAGAAATCAAACTGAGTGTACGAAATGCTTTGCCTGGCTTCCGATTCAGTCTGTTTTGTTCCGAACCCTTTGCTCTCCCCCCTGCACATACTGCCTCTACTGTTGGGACACCTACACTGACATGTTGATGTTTAAATCAGTGAAACCCACCACTCCAGAACACATGCCTATGGTCCCTGAGATCACCTTTTGTCACTAATAAATTCTATTTCTTTAGGTAATTTTTCTGAAACCTTGACCTTTTAAGAGTCAGGCTCCCTCAGCCCAGCTCGATATATTAATGTCACATCTTTGTAACTAGTCTCTAAGGCACTAATTCTGTAACTGAAAGGTACCTGGCATTTAGGAATGCATTTAGAAGATGGATTAGGAATTATTATATAGTTACAGGGACAAGATAAATAACTTAATATATCTTTATCATTGCTGAGTCAATTTCCACATGTCCAAAGCTTTGTTGGCCTTCTCTAGGTGATTGAGATCAGTACTTCCTGCCTATTCTCTCTTTTACACTATTATGTTGTGGTCTCAGCCAATAGATTGCGGCTGCTCTAATTCCCTAGGCTTTCCCATACCTTCGTTCCTGGGTCCATGCTTTAGTGCATGCATGACAGACCATTATTTTCTGTATCTGCCTAGCCAACTGCTCATCCTTCAAGACAGTTCAGGGATTATCACTTGCATTAAACCTTCTGTTTACCCCAGGCATTCTAGGTTTTTCCACCTCCAAGGTCTCATAGCAACTTGCAGAACTCTCATCACAATTACATTTCTATATTTGTTTACCTGTGTATCTCCAGAAGCAATCTCTGTGCTACTTCCAGTTGGAGAAAATGTACAATTCGTCATTGTATCTTTATTGTCTATCACAGGACCAGTGATATAGCAGGCCTTAATACACATGTATTAATTAATAGTTATAAGCTTAGTGACTTGAAATTTTGGGCCACAGGATAAATCTGTGTGGATAAATACAGATTTCCTAGTAATAAGAAAATTGTTCTACACTTAACAAAGAAGGACATCTCAGCAGATCAGATGAAAGAAACCATAGATTACCATTACTAGGACATTTGTTCAACTCCGGAAAAAAAGTATGTTTTTAGAAATCCTTACTAAATACTAGTATGTTAGAATGTTAAATTTTAATGTGAAGGACATGTGATTTCAAAACAATCTGATTCATCTTTTACCCATGTAGTAACTGTTCGAAGAGATGTTTAGGGCACAAATCACTTTTGTGTGCTCTTTTTCTATACATGTCAAATTGGTAGGTTTTATATCTTAGCCCCCTTGGGTAGAAATCTATACTCATTTCTTTATGACTTTTATAGACCTCTGTAAGCTTCACACTAACTGATCCTTAAAGAGAATGAAGATGACTCAGAGCAGAAAAATGAAATGAATACGAAAAACAACAACACAGATGCAGTGTTGCACGGTCAGAAGAACAGAATTATCAGGTTCAGTTACACCTGCTCTGCTACTAATTAGTTTTTGGTCCTGCGATGATTTCTCTGAGCCTTCATTATTAGGAGTAATAAGTACAATATCATTTGATAAAGAGGAGAAATATCTGGACATAAGTAGAGCTCCCAACCATGTGTTTTCCATCCTAGTCTTAACACAGGCACCAAAAACCATGGATGCTTTTATTGCTCTTGCATCTCACCGTTCGAATCGCTCATTGATCATTTGAACTTGTAACAGTAGAAACATCAGTTTTTCCAGGTCTCCTGGGCACTTGTCTGACCTTTCTGATTTGTCAAAGGGAATTGCTTCTTTTGTAAAATCTTTCACAGGAGTCAGGACAGGAACCAGTGTTGGATGAAGCTGAGTGTACCCAAGATAATTTTCCGTATGCTATGGAGGAGTTTTGTGGCAGCCAGTTTAGGATCTCATGTAGAATGAATTCGAGGCTTTTTGTCTCATTTTAAGTAAGATCACATTATTTGGTGAGAATTCTCTTCCACCAAAGTCACAGGGACCAACCATATATTGGATTACCAGAGGGGTTAAGCTGCCCCGGATAACAGGTGGGTAGGACAAGTACCATGCATGTTTGTGTTTGCCTATGTTGAAATATATGCAGAAGGAAGAAAAACAACAACATGGAAAATATTATAATGTTGGCCAACATTTAACAACCACTTACTTTGTGCCAGTTATATTTTCAGTTGTTATATATGTTATATCCTTTAATAAAGGTTTATGCAGTAGACAGGCTCATCCACAGAATTTGCAGGACCTGGAACAAAATGGAAATGTCCCTTGTTCAGAAGATAAAATTTTAATATATTCTCAATACTACATTTTGTAAATCCCTAATTGCTCCTGCATGCTTTCTCTCATGGCCAAAAATAAACTTTGAATTCTATAAACTATTCCATAAAGGTTTTCACAACAGCAGAAAACAACCCATTACATTTTCTTGGCCAATGGGTGTCAGTATGGCTGAAATCTGTGGCTGGTGTAATTTTGCTAGTAAATCAGTTCTCCTTGAGTGTAATCTTCAATAGTCATCCAGCCTGGGTTGTGCTTTCTTCACTTCTCTTCCCAAGGATCGTCTTTCTTTGGTGCCCAGTTATAAGTGGAAAGTCAAAGTTCTTGTCCATTTTTGCTGAACCTTGGCCTTCAAAGGTTTAAATTACCATTTCATTTCTCTAGTGGGTCAGCACCTAGAAATAGGAATTTAGATGTTATCACTCTAAATGTACTATTGCTGCAGAAATCCTTTGGACTAAGAAAAAAGAGGAACATTCCAGAATAATTGCCCATTTACCATCTTTAGAACAATGCTATCCAAGACTTCCTTTCTAATGTGTTATTTTGTACTCATCTTTTCCTAAAAGGAGTCAAATGAATCCCCTTCAAAGGGAATGGATGATGAGTAAAGTAATGGATCCCATCAGAATATTTTAAAGGAAAAAGCTCCATCCTTAAAAACAAATTCTCTAAAATGTTAAGAATAGAATAAGAGCAAATTGACTTTAAGTTAATAAGTGAAAGTGAAACACTTGCTGAGGCCATAATAACTGCCATTCCTTAGGGCTGGCAGGCCATGCCATTCTTCAGTGTCTTGCTGGAAAGAATAATTTATGTAGGCCTCCACTGAGCGCTGTACTGGCTTGCCTTGTCCCTGCCTGCCTTCTGATTTGGGGCACTGCAGTGGAAACTGACATGCTGAGCTATTTAGCTGTTTCAGCCTCATGGCCAGCTCTTACTCAAAATAATGTCAGAGGAAAATGACAACATCCCTTCAGGGAAAACGGAGCTAGACTTCAGATAGTATTTGTATTCATGGAAGAACATTTTCTTGTACTTACAGAATAGTTTGTTCCTTGAAACAGCATACTTAGTTGTATCTGATTTTGTCATCACCACCTTTGAAGGCACAGGTTCAGTCTCCTATGCTTTGGTAAAGTCTTTCTGTTCAAATTGATTAGTACCAAGGAACTGGTCTACTTGGTCCCTCTGCAATCCTGGGTGTCAGTTCATGTCACAGGAGTGTGCAGGCAGCAAGTGTTTATTGATGAGGATTTCTTTTTTTTTTTTTTTTTTTTTTTTTTAAATGGGTAATTGATCATTTTATTCACAAAAATTAAGCCACACTTATATCCTTTTCTGGTGAAACTGTTCTCTTCAAATAATTTTATGGGGAGGGCCTTGAGATGTATCAGTTATAAAACACGTTATAAAGAAAACATTTTAAAATTTACAAATACAAATCAGTACTTTATACCAGAATTCT
>CAUYRH010128847.1:0-25639 GCA_963574655.1 Perodicticus potto
CTGTGACGGGCGCCTATAGTCCCAGCTACTTGGGAGGTGGAGGCAGGAGACTCGCTGAAGCCCAGGAATTGGAGGTTGCTGTGAGCTGTGATGCCACGGCACTCTAGCCAGGGTGACAGCTTGAGGCTCTGTCTCAAAAAAAAAAAAGTCACATAGGAATTTAGGGAGGCACATTGCCAAGCATCAAGTGCTTGGCTGGAGAAATTTAAACTGTGACATGAGCTCTCCCAGAAAAACTTGTGGCGTGAATCCAATAAAGTTCCAGTAGAAGTTCAGGAAAAGTTAATCAAAAAGTTCCCAGACTTCACCAGAGGCTTCAAAGATAGCCACATCTTCTTTAATGTTGATGAATGGGGACTTTTTTGTAAGACAATGTCTGACAGGAGCCTCATCATGAAGAGTGACAAATGTAAGAGCAGAAAACTTTCCAAAGAACATCTCACAGTTCTGCCTTGTGCTAGCTCAACTGGAGAGAAATAAAAGCTCTTTGTGATTGTTAACTTGGCAAAGCTACATGCATTCAAGAACTTGAAGCCTGAGGAGCTCCCCACGTGGAGATCAAACAAATGCATATGGATGACTGGTGCCCTATTTGGGGAGTGGACAAGCGGTATCAACTGAGAAATGAAGAAGAAATGGTCTAGTCTACTGACAGTAGATTACTTTCCTGAGTGAATCATCTCACAAATGTGACACTGAAATTTCTACCTCCAAACACTATCTCAAAAATCCAATTTCTTGAACAAGTCATCATCAAAACATTTAAAATGCACTACTGAGCCCAACTCTGCAATGTGTCATTACTAAAACACAAACCTGTGACCTGCCTGTGGATGCAACTTCATCTGCTGCACCAGTTTATATTCTGGATGCTATCCTCTGGATCAGTTCTGCTTGGAAGAAAGTTCAGCCAGAAATAATACAGAAGTATTTCAAGAAAGTTGGATTTGTCATAACCCCAAAGCATAATGTTTGGGGCCCAGCAGACAACCCATCTCCGATGGCAGAACTGGAAGGAGATTTGGAAAATTTTGTTTCAATGGATGATGAGGTGGCAACCTGTAATGAACCTAACCCAGAAAGCAATTTTTGAAACAATAGTGACTGAAGTACAGACCTGTGTAAAAGTGCATGAAGCAGTTTATGAAGTGGCAGAAGTAAGGATGATGCAGAAATTACAGAGAAGAGGATGTCAGGCATCTGACAACGCAGTCAAAGTCATTTGCTATGGAAAAATTCCGTAGGTATGCTGAGTGGTGTAGCCAGCATTGGGAGTGTTTTCTCCATTTAAATTTGTAATAAAAAACAGACTGATATTGACTCTTTTTAAAGAAAGAATAATTAAACTGTGAGAAAACAATTAAGTGTATATTGATTTTGTATACTATATGTATGATTTTATTGTTTTTTGATTATGTATTATTTTGTATGATATTCTCTAATAAAAGCAATACAAGAAAGTAAAGTACATGTATGTGTCAGTACAGTACACCTAGTTCCCTATGCTGACTACTTCCATATGTTGACCAGTTTGTTACAATCCCTTGGGTGGTCAACAGTGGTCAACTTAGAGGTTCTACTCTATTTAGGAGAGATTCACTATAGAAAGCACACAATCACATCATAGAAAGATATTGTTTCTAGCAGAGATTCTCTTTAGTAGCTGTCTCAAGATTCTATTACAGTGTCTGAAATATATAAGGAGCCAGCCAATCCAGAATAGGTGTCTCCAAAGGCTCGGTTTGCACCACCGACATCACTCAAGAAATCTCTATTCCTCCCTCCTCTGCTATAAAAGCTCCACCCTGCCTTTTCTTCACACTTTGGCTCTTTCTCAACTTCTTACCACCAGAGCTGAGGGAGAGAAGGTCTTCAACACAGGTGGGCTGGGTAGTATAGAAAATCCTGGGTATAACGTTGCACAGGCCACCTAACTTTGAAGCTGCAACTCCTTCTATCCTGCTCCTCCCAACCCAGACATATTCATGACAATAAGCCTTGCTAGAAGGCCAGGGTTAGTCTAAAGACTTCAAAATAAGAGGTTGAACAATTAACCTCTCAAACTCGTACTAAAGAAAGTGCTACATACCTCACTGCTGAATATCACTATGGTCACCTTCAAAGTACTCCCTTTGCCCATCTGGCGACTGTAATGATATTCAGCAGTGAGGTATGTAGGTTTCTCTAGGATGACTTTAAAACAACTGTCTGATCTTGTATGTACACATACACACATGTGCACAAATTGACATATACATTGGTAACTTGTCCTTTTAGTAAGCCCTAAAATTTTACCTTTCTCTTGGGGAACAAGTGAGAATTTCTCCAGACATTTGTGGGGGCCTTACCACAAATATATGGATAGATAGGTAGCTTAATGTCTTATACCTCCTTCAGCTGCCAAGAGCTACAAATGCCCACAGGCTTTGTTGGAAAGTTTGCCTGCCCACTTGTTTTCCTCAGTGAGACACTAGCTGAGGATTCAAGACTTAATTACATTCCTTGGTGTTACCTAACCCACAGGGAACTTGCATATCTTTGCCACACCACATTGTGGAAATCCAGACTGATCTATTGCAAATCTAACTCCTTTGTTTAAACCACTGATCAGGTAGGCAGAGAGAGATGAACAAGTTTATTGCCTAAATTAACACCTAATCTGAAAATAAAATGCCAATCATCCCTTCCTGAAGGCATCTCCAATCTCTTCCAGCGATTCTTGGTAGAAAGCATAGTGTTGGAGCTAATTCTACCACTTCTTAATCATCCTTCAAGTTATACCTAGATCCTGTGCATGAGAGTGGTGGGTGGTGGGGTTCTGGTTCTAGCCATTGTCAGATTTGACCACCCATCTTTGACCACACCCTACTTGCCATTTGGGTAATAGGAACAGTTAAACACAACCTCCTGACATACATAAATTTTAGAATAACCAGCGCATATGTACATGATAGATGAAAAGAACCAATACTGCATATAATAGTCATAAGTATAAGCAAATATGCCTTTGGAGGATTCATACACCACATGTTTACAGACATGTGAACTCACTGCAAAACAAGCAGAAAATAGGAAGAGAAAAATCAATTATCTGTAGAATCACTAGCATCAAATTCATAGTAAGAATGTTAAGAAAATACAGTAAGATTTATGAACTCAATAAAGATCTCAATAAAGCTGTTGCATTAAAAGAAGAATGAAAAGAATGTTCAGTAAGACAATGAAACAAACAGGAAAGGAAGGGAGGAAAGACAAATAGTTATTCATCTTAAAAAGGTAAAACATTTAGTCTCCATGGCATTGAATCACTTACAGAAAAAATAGGAAGACATCTAATTTAAGTATCTGAGAAGGCTTTGCACCAACCCAGACATCCAAGACTTTATCTCAGAGAGAAAGTAAAGAAATTGGATCTCTTTTAAAATGTACTCTTAATTTCCTCAGTTTATTTTCTTCCAGATCACTTTAAGGTTTTACAGAAATAAATATAAAATCACCATGTTGCCTTTTAAAATTAAAAACTGAAAACACAATCCTTTATTCAATCAGTAAAACAAATGGTAAAATAAAACATTTTAAAATCTCTTAGTTCTAAAATATGGTCAGATAGGAGAGGGGGCACATAAGTTGTGGGTAGGAGGAATTAACTGCTATCTACTAAATCTATCTATAACTACCAGGGTTTTTTTTGGAAAAGCTATACTTTTATTAAAACAAACACATAGTAAAACCTAACCCAGCTGAGATTTTAGGACTAAATATGTACATTTGTTCCACTTTAAAAGATTTTTGGTACCTTTGGAACTTTTTATCAAAAGGTTAAGTTATTAGTGATATTTTGTATCACTAAACACTTTTCCTTTCTTCAACTTTGAATGTTACATTTCTTTGAAAAGAAGCATTTTCTATAAGTTGCTACCCTGTCTAGGAAAAAAACATTATTTTCTTCAAGGATTCTGTGTGTTTACCCTAAAGAACCTGCCTTGTGCTAATATATTTTTTTTCAGTCATTCTAAGTGAGTACACAGACACAAGAACAGATATGTGTGGCATTTTTCTGAATCTCTTTCAAACAATAATAGAGGTTATGCTTGAGATGCTTTTCCCCAGAGTACCTAAAAGGCAATCAGCTCAAGCAAGGTCTAAAAACTTTCTAACATGAACTTGTCCTGATAGCCCAATCTCCAACTCTTATGAAATCAGAATTTATTAACATGAATCCAAAGCTGTAACACCATTAAAAGACAAGTGTTACTCTCCATTTCACCCACTCACACAACACCGTCTAAGCATGCTTCTACCAAACTTAACATCAACGTCCAATCTAATCACCCTAGATCAGCCTAACAAACTTATTATAATATCTTATTGACCTCACGGGTTCCTTTCCATTTACTGACCTAGTCTGCATTTTAAACAAATCATTCCCTATCCTAAAGTTGTCCTACAATTTCTTAACATGCCAATAAAATACAAAAACAAAAAAAGACATACAAAATACAAGACCAAATTTTTTAATATTAGAATCAACATATGTAAGATTATGTTTAATAATATATCAATACAAGAAAAATAAAAGAATTATAAAAACTGTACACATTCTTCATTGAAAGTATACATATAGGCAATTTAGAGAATTGCTATTTTACTCATAACTTTTCATACTTTATGTGACTAAACAGAAAGTTTAAAGTGAAATAACAAATTTCTTCTGCTAAATGCCTATATGCATACTTTGAATGAACAACTTATATATTAATATTTAAAATTTTTAATGTGATAAGTGAGCTTGCTTCTTGCTTGTCAATTTGTCCAATCTAGGTTGGATTGATGACAATGCTACTCTCAGGGGATAATGTATATTTAAACTGTTTCTATGTTTTGTTTTAATAACACTTAATGTAGAGAATCCAGTCTCACAGAGGTATGTTGAGGGGAATAGAAGAAGAGATTTTAAAGCAATCTCTGAAAGTTCAGGATATTCATTTTTAACTTTTATCCAAAATGAAGGAAGTGATGCCGTATTTTCAAAATGTATTTTCAATGCTTCATCAGTAGCCAGCTTCAACAACTTATCCTGTAGAGTTACAGTTAAATTTAAATTATCTTTTGATGAAAGAAATGGATTTTGGATCCATGAATTTCCTACGCGTGGATCTTCTTTTGATGGAAAATAAAATTCAAAACATTCTAACAAATTAGTAAGATGTTCACTAATAACTTTTCGCAGATACCCAATATCAAGGTCAGTACCTACTTCATGGATAATTGTTGTTAAATTATGGAACATGTCATAACAATCTGTAGAAATTCTATTTTTCCAAACTTCTAACTTTTGTTTTTGTCCTTCAATCTTATCAGCCATTGAAAAACATGTTGCATTCTTTCCTTGCATAGAAGCATTGAGATCATTAAAAATACTGAAGATATCAGACAAATAAGCAAGTCTGGCTGTCCAATTTACATCTTTAAAAAGTTGCGACCAAACAGGTTTCTTGCCTTGCAGAAACACTAAGAGTTCATTTCGTATTTCAAACATTCTTGACAGAACTTTTCCCTGTGATAACCATCGTATTTCAGCATGTAGTAACAATTGCTTATGATCAGCTTCCATATTATCACATAATAAAGAGAATAATCTTGAATTTAAGGCATTGGATTTTACATAATTCACAATTTTTACTATGTCAGTAAGCACACTATTTAGGTCAGCTGACACTTTTTTCATAGCAAGACTTTCACGATGAATGAAGCAATGTGTTGTCTTACATTCTGGTGCAAGTTCCTTAATCTGGGTAACCACTTCAGAATGTTTTCCTGTCATCGACGCTGCACCATCAGAACATACCCCTACACAAAACTTAAATTCCAAACCACATTTGTTAACAATATAATTCTTCACAGCTTCATACAGTTCTGAGCTAGTTGTATTTGTAGGTAAAGAGGCTGAAAAAAAGAACTCTTCTTTTATATCATCATTGTGTTCAAACCTCACATAGACTAAAAGAATTATCATGTTAGCAATATCTCGGCATTCATCAAGTTGCAATGAAAAATACCTTGCTAACTTGATTTGTTCTATGAGTTGGTCTTCCATATCATTAGCCAGTTCCTGAATACGTCGAGCTATGGTGTCATTGGAAAGTGGTACTTGAGCTACCTTCTTTGCTGCAGATTCACCTAACATTTCCAAGCAAACTTCTTTGATGCAGTCTTTCACTAGTGTCTCGGCAATTGTGTAAGGTGTTTTAGACTTAGCAACTGGAAGTGCTACTTTATATGAAGCCCGCAAAGCACTAATGTTTATATGAGAAACGTTGAATACTTGTTTTGGTTGAATTTTTAATTCACTACTCTTTCTTTCAAAGAATTCTTTTGGTTGTGAACTTACTTCTTTATGTTTTGAATATAAATGTCGTTTAAGTTTTGATGGTTTCATTGCCTCATTAGCCAGTACATCTCCACAAATAATACACTGTGGTTTTAGTATTTCACCATCAATTACAGCTACAAAACCAAACTCAATATATGAAGGGTCATATTTCCGAGTAAAACTAGTATGAACTCTTTTGGTTTTTCCATCATCAGAATGACTTCTACTATTACCATTTCTTTTATTACTACTGCTGTATTCAGAAAAGTTATGTCTTTTCTTGACAAAAAAGTCCAGTGAAGCTTGTTTCGTCATCTGCAAATTAAGATTAAAAACAATTAACACAAATTTTACTTCCCTCCTTTGGCTAATAATGTTAAACCACAAATTAAAAATTAGACTCAATTAAAAATGAAAGATTACTTTAAAATTAAGTTATAAAAATAAATGCTTACATTTTCCCAGGATCACATACTTTTGGGTTATTGCTAAAAAACTAAGTATAAAATATCACAACATTGTAATGTGAATCTATTGTATGTGACTAGTGTGTGCAACTCCCACAACATGTGACTCACCTTGAGAGTTTAAAAACACCTAACTAGGTCTGTAAGATGAATCCGTTAATCACATACTTGGATGTTGAAGGAATGTCAAACTGTTGGAAATGTTTCTAAATACTTCTATCAATTTTTATACTTAACTCATCATGGAATGGTAAAAATAAATTTCAAGCCAGCACTGGTCTGCAGATCACAGAGAACTGTTGGCCTAAATCATGTATAACCTCCATATTTCAAAACATTATCCATTACTGCATAAAGCCTAAGGATTTAAAATCTCTTTTGGTTTTATCTCATGCTTTCCATTTAAACACTAAAATTGAACCCTTTTCCAACACTAATCCATATCTTCCCAACCAAGTTTGTCCCCCTCCAGACTCAACATGTCCTTTTTGGTTTGGCTCATCACTCAAGCTCATACAACTGAAACGAAGTGATATTAATTTCATCTATTCCCAAATTCGTACTTCTTATATAGAAACATACAATCATAGATACTATTTATCACTTCAATCTTAGCTCTCTCAGTCCCCTAAGAAATGACTGACATCAGAAAGGAGTAAAATAAATACTATTCATCACTCTGGAACAATAAATAAGGAAACATTCAAAATTATAAATTCCAACTTAAAAAAAGAGGGGGAGGCACTAACGGTAATTAGCCTTTCTTTGGGAAAAATACATCCAAAGCAGTCAAAATGTACTTTTATATACCTTATTAAATAATTCTGATTCATCATGATCACAGTAAAGTGTAATGGGGCCCTTCCTCTGCATTCATCTAGTGCAGATATTCAAACTCTTACCCAGTCTTCTACTTTATCTCTTGAAAAGGGTGTCTCTGATGGCTTTAACATTTTGGAAGGTTTAACAGGCAAGCTTCTTTGAATCTCATCATGTTTCCTTTTCACTGCATTGGTTTCGCAGCAAAGACTACAAGTTATCTGGTGACCATAGCCTTCAGTCTCATGTGGAGATGGCACGCCACATATTGCATGTACATTTCCATCACATGATATGCAACGATTAGCACCTGTGCATTCTTTTTCACAAACTACACAGGATAAAAATCTCAGTCTGCTCACAGGAGGGTTTTTTCCAGCAACCTTGGGAGGAACAGAAAGATTATCTTCAATATCACTACTATCTGTTCCTATCTCAAAGTTTTCTTCATATTGGGCTCTAAGAGTATTTTCAAACTCTTTTTCAGCCTGATAATTTTCTGTGTGCAGGCTGGCAACAAGTTCTTCTGTTAATTGAGAGTGAGACAGACCCAGTTTAGCTTCAGAGATAAATGTACCTTCACATGGAGTCTGCTGCATGCCTCTGTGATAAGGTTGGTTTTGGGTCATCTGAATGAACCACAAAAATTCAGCCCAGCGTGAAGAGTTGTTAGTTTGCATCCAAGAGAAAATCCTCTTTTTGATATCCTCATTAGTTTGTTCTGTAGAATTTTGGCTTTGGCAGGTCCGAGGCTTCCCATGGACAATTTTTAGTTCTGGCCAAATATTACTGAGTTCACTGACAATCTGACTTGAAAATTCCCTTCCATTGTTTGATTGTAGGACACTAGGCACTCCAATAATTGTAAAAATATCTAAAAGAGCATGTGCAACTTCCTTAGGCCTTTTAGATTTTAATGACCGCAAAAAACTTAATTTTGTATGAAGGTCTTGATAATGCATAATAAATTTATACTCACCATCAGGATTCAATTGCATGTCTATAAGATCTACTTGGCATCTTGAATGAACTTCCTTAATTGGTTTTGATGTTAGAACTTTCTTGAGTTTTGAATTTTTCTGTTGGCATGGCTTACAGAGTGTCAGGTATAGCATTATAACTTCTTTTGTGATGTTCTTGTATTTTGCTTGTAGTTCTTTTTCCATGCGGGTACGTCCACCATGTCCAATGCTGAGATGTGTATCATGCAGAATGTCAAATAAGTCCTCACTGTGTAAGTAATACCGTATTTTATCTGTTTCCCCATTTATAGCCTCAATCAGTTTCTCATTTCCTTGCACAAGGATCACATCAAATCTAGCCAAGCGACGGTAGTCAACTGATTCCTTTTTTGCCTTAGCTTTGGCCTCTTTCACTTCCCTTATCAATTGACAGTACTTTGCTTTAGAAAATATCTTAGTATTATTACTTTTATTTTCCAGCAACACTGCTAAGCTTCTGAAGAACTTTTCTCTCATGTTTTCTGGTTCAATTTCTGCTTCATTAGTATCTAAGCTACCGAGGTTATCATCACCCATACTCTGAGACATCATGGAAAGCCACAAAAATGACCCTAAAATATTAAGAAAAAGATCAATTAGGTATTTGGAAATCTAGTTTAAAATACATACATTGCACAAGTAACCAGCAGAGCTGAGGGTAGAAGAAGGAGCTATGGATATAAAAGAGGATACCATTTTGCTCTGGGTGTCCAACCTTGTTGGAATGAACAGAGGATAAATGGAGAACTTCAGCCAGGAAGAAAATGTTCTGATATATTAAAAAGTAGAAACCTAGGCTCAGTGCCTGTAGCACAGTGGTTATGGCGCCAGCCACATGCACTGAAGCTGGCGAGTTTGAGCCTGGCCTGGGCCTGCTAACCAACAATGACAACTGCAACAAAAAAATAGCCGGGTGTTGTGGCAAATGCCTATAGTCCCAGCTATTTGGAAGGCTGAGGAAAGAGAATCACCTAAGCCCAAGAGTTTGAGGTTGCTGTGAGCTGAGACGCTACGGCACTCTACGGAGTGCAACATAGTGAGACTGTCTCAAAAAAAAAAAAAAAAGTAGAAAGCTAGGAGCAGTATGCAGATTTAACCTCACAGCACTATTTAACCTAAAACAGAATGCAAATTTATATTTGTATTTATTAATTACACAAGAACATTGTTGTGGCTATAGACGCCTCAGCAATACAAAAATAGATTTTTTAAAATCTTCAGAGTACACCATATTTTCTGTTTTATTCGGTCAGGTTAGCTGATATATCAACATTTTGAGCTTACATTCCAATACAATTATTTATGTCAGTTCCCTTTTGGGGCCTGTGAAACTACAAACTCAATGCAAATATCTTCAGTACTAATTTTAATAACATAAGAGTAGTGGATGACTCTAGTGAAAAATCTCTGACTTAGCATATTTAATATGTTTAAAATAGTCATAATAACAGAAACTTCAAACTTAGCTTACTAAGTCTTAAGGAAACACTAAAAAAAGTGGAATTAACATGTCATCTTCAAATAGCCTTACAGCTGCTTGAAAAAAATACTTTCTCTCAAGTCAACACTGCTTATATTAGCAATTTGCATACCAAATTCTAAACTAGTGAATTTAAATCATCCCAAATATTCATAATTTCCAAACTATATTAAAATTAATAACATGTTACTGTTTCGGCCTCACTTAACTCTCAACTGTTACAATAAGATCTCCTTAATCATTAAATTTAAAGTCACAGTGACTTCTCCTTTCCTGAATAACACAACTTAGCAGCACTTTCTTCTTTAACTGTTTCATAAGTAGATCTAATAAGATTGTGAGTTTCTAAAAAGCAGATAATACTCACTTTTCCAGTATCTTTCCTGTTATCTAACATATTCCTACATTCAAAAGTGTGCAATACAAATTTGTTGATTAATAATAGAATGACAATACTCATGGTAAGTGCTACCTCTAAATGTGACTGAACAATTTCTTTCCATGCTGATCCATTTTATGCCATACTATGGAGCTATATGCAGCAAAGGAAAGTAAACAGGGATGAATTTAGAAGAGAAAAAGAATATAGGGGAATGTAAATGAGAACCAGAAGAATACAAGCCCTAGAAGTAAGCAGATGCAATATTAATAAGTCTAGAATAAGCAGAAAATAGGGAATTCAATGCTATAAGAGGAGAAAAACATTGTATTTATTACACTTACCACTTTTTTTGAAAAGACAGGTTCTCCAGAACCAGGCAAGCCTGTGCTTCCACCTCCATTACACATTATAACATCAACAGACCTTAGAATGCTAAGGGACATAGACTTCAGAAGTTCCATATTCTTTGGAAGGATTTCTAAATAGTATTTCCAAGTCTTACACAGCCATTATGTGACAAAAATTGGAGGCAGAGGTTATCGTAATGGGACCTATTCTCAGGGTGAAGATTTGGAAAACAATATTTCAGGCAAATGAAAATTAGAAGAAAGGAGGGGCCACGATTTTATTTGTAGACACAGTGGATTTAAAGCAACAAAAGTAAAAAAAGACAAAGATGGACACTAGATGATGATTAAGGGAACAATACAACAAAAAGACATTCAGATTCTAAGTAATGAGGCCTATGACTAAACTGACAAGTGCTCAATATTTACATATAAAGGCATCCCTGATTTATCCACATTTACTTATTAACTCCATTGCAAAGTATTCATGGGAAATATTGTGTTCAACTAATTTTGACAGGATTACTTGGCTGTTTAATTTAGTTCCTTTAATAACTTTATGCTATACTGGTTGACTGTTCCCTCAGCCATATTCACTAGAAGCTGAAATGGAATGGGGTTTGATGACTTTACAAAGACTAGACCCCTCCTCCCAAGTCTAACCCTTTTTCCCAGAACTAAATTATTCTCACCATTATCTTGAAGTGAGTGTGGCTCAGGAGATTCACATTCCATTCTGTCTTCCATAGACTGGAGTCGGGCACCTAAGGATTCCTTTGCAGAATCTGGAGGGGTCATTTCTTCCATAAGAACTTCCTGCCCATACATGCTCTGTGGGACCTGAAGACAAATAGGTATGTTTGATAATCAATGTAAATAATTATGGCATGTCATAGCTAAAACTCAAAATATGTTCCCTTTAAAATAGAATGTAAGAAGAAAAATCAGTCTTCACTGAATTCTTAAAAGGAGTGAAAGAATAAGAAATGAAAAATGCTAGGACTAATAAATCCAGAAACTGATTGTCTCTATCAGACAGGAGTTGGTATTTGTCCCTTTGATTACTGTTTTTAGAAATAACAATGAAAATACATTAAAACTATTTCTCCTAAATTGTGATAATTGAAAGAAAACTTTAAGTTTCAGTATGGTTAAGAAGTAAATATTTGGGGAATGAATGAAGGGGATGATGCAAATTACCTGATCAAGACCAATGAGCTGTTTAATTCCAGGAAAGAATTTGACAGTTGTTTCAGATCAAATGTGGAAAATATTAGCCCAGTATGTTATAGATGGGGGAAAAATAAAGATAACTGTGTTGGGTGGAAAAGAAAATATTATACTCTCCTTACATTAATCATATATATATGATTTATAATTTCCCTATCGTCCCCCAAATATATTTCATGGGTTAAAAAAAAATTACGATCCAATCAGTGCTTATATTTATTTGTTATTTATAAATATAATAAATATTTATTTATTATTTATTTATTTTTTGAGACAGAATCTCACGCTGTCACTCTCAGTAGAGTGCTATGGCATCATAGCTCACAGCAACTTCAAACTCTTGGGGTTAAGCGATTCACTTGCCTCAGCCTCCCAAGTAGCTGGGACTACAGGTACCCACCACAATGCCCGGCTATTTTGTTGTTGTTGTTGTCATTATTGTTTGGCAGGCCCACGCCAGGTTCGAACCCACCAGCCCCAGCACATATGGCCAGTGCCCTAGCCACTGAGCTACAGGCGCCGAGCCTATGCTTGGGTTTTAGTTATATCTCTTTTGCTCTTTTTAATCTAAAGCCCTGCCTTTTAAAAATGATACTAAAGGCCAGATGTGGTGGCTTAGGCCTGTAATCCTAGCACTCTGTGTGGCCAAGGCAGGTAGATTGCTTAAGCGCATGAGTTCAAGACCAGCCTGAGCAAGAGCCAGACCTGGTTTCTAAAAAAATAACCAGGCATTGTGGTGGTGCCTATAATCCCGGCTACTTGGAAGGCTGAGGCAAGAGGATCACTTGAACCCAAGAGTTTGAGGTTGCTGTGAGCTATGACACCATTACATTCTACCAAGAGTGACAAAGTCAGACTCTGTCTTGAAAAGTAAATAAATTAAAATAAACTGACATTAAATTGTGAAGAGTCAGAGTCAGTTGTCTTATAGAACATCCCACATTAGGCATTTGTATGATTGTTCTTCGCAAGTAGATTCTAGTTAGACATTTTAAAAAGAATATATGTGATGTATACTCTTTGTGTCACATTACAAAGCATATTCTGTCGGGTTATTTCATCGTTGTTGATGCTAAGTTTGATTATTTGTTTATGGTAGTGACCACTATATCCATTCAGAACACTTTTATCCTACTGCAATTAATAAGTCAGCTACTGAATAACAATTTGGAACAATGTAAATATCCTTCCCAATGGTTTTAGCTTTCATGATCTTGTCTGAATCCATTTTTATACTAGAGGTTACAAAATGGTGACTTCTTATTTCTGTAATTCCATCTACATTTATAAGCAGCAAAATTTCAACAAAGAGTTTTCTGTTCCTCTTCTTTAATAGGTCTGGGATTTTTTTATTGCTATAGACGTAATTTATAATCCAACCCATTTTGACACTCAAACTGTCTCAAATTTGGGCAGTGGGAGCCCCTTTGACTTGGCTCCTTTTGACATAACCCCACTAGACTTTTTAGCATATCCAGAAATAAACAATTCAAGGCCAACATTGTGTTTTCCCTGTCCCTGACCTGGTTTCAAATATTTTTTCCAAGAAGTCCTGATTCATTTTAGAGGGCAACAATGTTTAGTAACAAAGACTGGGTAGTAGTAGGTAGGCTCATTGTTAATAAGGTTATCATCATCTCTAGGTCCTTTCCCAGACAGAACTGGTAAATATATTTTCTAAACTATCATGAATTTTATTCAATTTCACTACATGGTTTCCTCACCTTTCCATATTCCATATTTGTATCTCCTCCTCCCACAAAAAAAAAAAGTTCAAAACAATGTCAGGATATTTATTCATTGACTTTACCCTACCATAAACAAAATAGTTTTAGAATTAGGACACTTTATGCTGTAGAACACTTCTAATAACATACATACTAAGTAAAATTCAGTTTGCCTTTGCAGATTTATATATCCATCCACAGACAGAATGTCACCAAGAGTATAGTCAGAATACCATGTTCAAGTCACCTGAAATCCTTTTTGTTAGTTATTAATTTGATATACAATTGGGTTCATTTGTTTCTACTTGTGTTTAATCATTTTGAATTTAGCATATATTTTTAAATACTTAAACCATTTACATGGTATCAAAAAATCCAAATATATATTCAGAGAAGTCTTCCTCATACTACTCTTACCCACTCCTGTAAGAAACCATTCTTTTCAATTGCTGCTTTACTTTGCTTACTTTTGTGAAAATAACTAAAAATATTACATATATACACACTTGTGCATTACATGTGTATTTACTTAGTGTGTGCATATATTATACTGCATACAAATTGAATACAAGGGTTTTCGTATATATTTTCTTCATATTATATATACTAGATCACACCTTCCTTTGTTCACTTAATATAAAAATATTACCTAGAAATCAGTTCACAGATATCTAGATATCTCCCCCCCACTTTTTTAAAACAGGGTCTCACTGTGTTGCCAGGCCAGAGTAAAGTGGGATCATCATAACTCACTACAATCTCAAAACCCTGGGCTCAAGCAATCCTTCTGCTTCAGCCTCCCAGGTAGCTGAGACTACGAGTGCCACTGTGCCTGGCTAATGTTTTTATTTTCTGTAGAGACAGGATCACACTGTTGTCCAGGCTGGTCTCAAACTCCTGGCCTCAAGTGATCCTCCCGCCTCAGCCTTCCAAGTTGCAAGGATTACAAGGGTGAGCCACCATGCCTAGCCCTTCATTCTTTATGTTTGCATAGGACCCCATTATATTGGCATACTATAGTTTATTCAATCACTCTTATATGGATGGATATAAAGACTGTATATGTTTTGCTTTTATAAATGCTACAATGAGAAACTATGTCTATGTTGTTTCTTATTTGTGGATATAAGTTTTCAAAGTAAATTCCCAAAAGTGACATTGCTGAGTCAAAGGGTAAATTCATAAATAGGTTTGTTAGATGGTGCCCAGATCCCCTTTGTAGGGATTGAATCATTTTGTACTCCATGAGTAATATATGAGGACCTGTTTTCTCAGGCCAACAGACTGTGTTGTCAAGTTTTTGAATTTTTGCCAATCTGTTAAGTGATAAATGGTTCCTCAGTATAGTTTTTATTTTGCTTTTATTATTTTGTCAGCTTTTTTCTTAAGATCTCCATATATTGCTAAAGCTTCCACTTTAATTTTGAGAAAGGTTGCACCTGATTGCTTCTTTGCTTGGTGTTCAGCCCACACACTTAACAAATGTTCCATTTTTCCCATTTCTTTATACTTTGTTCTATAAGATTTTTTAGCAGTGGCAGTTGTTACAGCTAGATAACTTTCTTCTATTTCCCCAGCATTGTTTCTAATTATACACGACATTGACTTCTTTAAGCTGGTTGCACAACCAATGTAACAGGTTCTTCCATTTCTTCAAAATACTTGATGATTTTCAGCTTTTCTTCACTTGTTAAAGCTTTTCTTCTTTTACACTCACTAGCAGAAATGTTATCACCAGTATGCTTCTGTGGCACTTGAAAACCTCTTTGCTTGCTCATTTCTGGAATACAAAAAAGTTTAGCAAAAAATGCACAAAGGTAGGAGGAAACCATGTAAATAAGCACTTTGGATACACAGACTGTTGCCAAGAGAGGCAGGGGAAGGACGTGGGGCAAATGGGCATTGTGTATAGTATTGTATGTATTTGTGACTTACTGCATTCAGCTATAATCAAATACTTTGAATTCAGCTGCTCCTACTTGGTGGCCCAAAATATTAACTTGCTGGGAAAACTCATGCATAAGCAAGCACAATTTTTGCATTATACTGACTCATTTCCAGCATACTGATTTCATATTAAAAGATTCTGCATTCCAGAAACATCTTTTAACAGATCACCCTGTATACATAAAGTATTCATATTCAAAAAGAGTTCAGATAAATGTATGTTCACTACATAAACATAAAGGTGTCTGGCAATTATCTCCATAATGTTTTAACATTACTGTCATAGAAGGTAAATACACTGTCTTAAAAATAACTCTAGTGTAATGGTAAAAGATGTCTAAAATTCTACTAAAAAAAGAGTACTGGGCTCAAAACACTTTATATACTAACAACTCTAGGCACTGAAAAGAACTAAGGAAATCATGCCCTTATCTCATTGTACAGATGAAGACAATAAAGCCCCAGAGGTGTGATATGCCAAGGTTACATAGCTAATTAGTGTAACAGAGCCTATCACAGAACCCAGACAGATCTTATGATTTAGTGTTTCCTGATAAATTCCATTAAATTAGTCTACTTCTCCATTTATCACTCCTAGCAAGTATTCCATCTTTTCTTACACTAATTTATTTTCATATAGGAAAAAGTAGTGGGCACCCTAAGAAGAGATATCTACACAAGACGTTAGTAATGTTTTGTACAATTTTATCTGCTACTGCATATTTCTTTAATCTCATAGTTACTAAGTATATTTTCTGCTGGTAAAGAATAGATCAAAGTTTTCCATTTGTTTAAATCCTTTACTTATTTGGATCAGCTATCATTTACACAGAGACTGTCACCTCCTAAGCATGAAACTACTCATCTACAGTATAATCTTCCAAACCAGAGTTTGCAGTCACAAGTATGAAATTACTCCCACTTACTCCATTCTGGACCCATGCACCCAAGTTCTCCAGAGAAGATGGCAGCTCCAATTTCTCACCTCCTGTCTAGGGTCATCAAGCTCCCTCTCCAAATCTTCTAGCACAGTCACCGCCTCTTCACCACTCCCAGGATTCTGATCCCGCACCCAAGCTTGGAGCTCCTCAGGCAGGATAATCAAGAACTGCTCCAGCACCAACAATTCCAGGATCTGTTCCTTGGTATGTATCTCTGGGCTCAGCCACTGACAGCAAAGTTCCCGTAATTGACTCAGAGCCTCCCTGGGCCCAGGTGTCTCCTGATAGCAGAACTGTCTGAAGCGCTGACGAGAGAGTTCCCTGGTATGAGACAAATTTCTAGGTAGGCAGGATTCCTGATCCCACGTATGGTCTTCTTCTTTAACCTTTACTTTGATAATTTCTCCTTCTTCTGACACCTGGTCAGCCACGGCCGGAAGGACCCTAGAAATTGCCTCCATCCTGAGCTTAGGTCAGAAAAGGTTCTCTTCAGTTGAGGTCTAAGCAGATGGGTGATTCTATTTGAGCTCTTTTTTCTTTTTTTTTCGTCCTAGGTCAGGAAAGTTTGCGATACAAGAGAATACTGCTAACACAGGACAACTACAGAAGCAGTTCAAAAAGACTTGTTTACTTGACAACATAGGGCAGTTACTCGAACAATTCCATTGAAAGTGAAGCCAGTATCTGACAAAACCATGAAGAGTGAGCACAGAAAACTGGGCTACTTATTACAACTGCAGGGCTGCAAAATGAGCAGCAGGATGCTTGCAAGACTGAAAAATTAGATTATCAAAGCACTTTGGCCCTAAATAAAGCCTGGGTATACATACAAACGCGCCCAACCAAGGAGGAAAGGTCGCCCCGAAGATCGGAGCTCCCAGCAGCCTGGGCGGGGTCGGCAACCAAGAGGGGCTCCTCACACCACGAACTGCCAGAGGAGAAGGCCCGATCGTTGCCGCACACACGCTCCTCTCTCTTGACCACAGTATTCACCTCTGAGGAAGTCAGACTCCCTCGAACACGGACTAATGAACCGAGAAAATGCTCCTGGGCGGAGGCTACACCTCCACAACCACAACCGCCGCTGGGCGGACAGGATCCGGCCGGGCCCAGCGAGCAGTGCTCACTTCCGGTCCGCTCTAGGATTCCAGGTGGTGCCGCGTTCTCAGTGGTTGTGGTGGGACGTACAGTACCGGTGCTATTGGGTAGACAAGTACTCTTTAAACTACAGCCAGCTAATTCCAGAGTTACCAAGTTATCTGGCATCTCGGTGAAAAGAGTTTCACGGTGTGAACAGTGCTGGTTTTAGAGGCTGCTGCTCCGTTTTCCCGTCACTATGATAAACCACAGTTTGGCGCTCAGACCCGCGGTATTCAACGCGGCGACCTGAAAAAAAAAGTACAAGAGGATCGCTAATTCCACAACCAAATCGGTGATTCTGTATCCCCCCACCCCCGCCCGCCTTTTCTCGTTAATTTCGGGCCACTCACCTCTTTCCCAGCTACCATAAGTAAAACTTGAAAAAGAACCGTAAAATCTAGTCCATTTTTTCCATTTTACGGATGGGAAAACCAAGACCCATTGACAAAGAAGTTGTCCTCTACTGAGTAGCAGTAGCCAGTTCAGCTATTTCTGGCACTGCAAGCTGTGACTAAACAATTGTGGTTAACTGGTCCTAGAAAACGAACAAAGTCTGGACGGGTGTTCAGAGCCTACAGAATCATTTGAGTGGAGTAACCAGAAATTTCTCACCTGGCTCACTCTCCTTCAAGCAGCAACCACATTCTGCCAGAGGTCTGGGAGAGCATCCTCTCGCGTGCCTGCCTTAGATTATTAACCCCTCCTCACCCCAGCCTGCCTCTACCAGCGATTCTCAACCTGTGAGTCGCGACCCTTATGTTCCATTTATAACAACGCGGCAATTAGGAAGGTTGAGAACCACTACGAGTTTAGACCTTAGGAGCGCTCAATATACAACAGATGCTGGAAGAAAAATTGTTGAATTGTTGAATGGCTTCGCTTCCCCATTCTCTAATTCTGCTTTGGTGTCTGTATTAATTACTCACATTTTGGCATAACATTTCTTTTGGAAATCTTCAATAAAAAATGTATTACCCTTGGAGTCCGTGGTCTTGAGTGAATCTCTAAAGCAAATGAAATTGTATATAAAATTTTTGTTTGTGTGCCCAAGTCATCAGATCCTCAAAGAACCTAGATGGAACCTCCCCATTCATTTCCTAACCATGATGGATGTGTTGCACTTATCTTCAGTGTTTCCCTCCAAAAGCTGTTGGTCCTTTGCAGTCAAGTATTCCAATGACTCTTTCACATACTGCAACGCTATGATAATGCATGCTGAGCACAGTAGGCAGTCGATATGGAGTAAGCATGACTAAGTCCTCTACTGAAGGTCATTAACGTTTTAAAGTTCTACATTTTTAATTACTAAGGTGATACACGTTTGTTTAAAAAAGCCAAATATTACAAAAGTGAACATAACAAGTGAAAAGTTCCTTGATCCCAATTCCATTTCTCAGAAACATTTCATGCTAAGAGTTTGGTGGCCAATGTATTTTAAAATGTATATGTAAACTCACAAACTGTAACTTATAACATACGACAATCAAATCGTGTTAGACATTACAATTCAGCAAGTTGCTGGGTTTTGGTCAAGCAACATGTCTACTTCTATCCCATTCTTTTTAGTGGCTATCTATTATTTCAGTTAAATAAACTGGCATATTTCCAAATTTCAGGTATTGCAAAATTTTGCAATGAACATTCTTAGACATTTATTTTGATTTTTAAATATTTCTGTAGAAGACTTTTTGGAAAAAAAGTTGCCGAGGTAGAGATTAATTTGGTAGATGTTGCCAAAAGATCTGTACCCCAAAGGGATATATGCTCTGATATATTAGCTAAGCCTTGGAGTGTCCACATCTAATTTTGTGATATGTATTCTGTGATAAGGCCCCCTAAGAGGGCCTCCTAAATTGCGTAAACTTCAGATTTCACAAACTCTGAATCCACTCATAAACTAATTTATGCTCCCAACAGAGACACAAAAGAGTGCCCCCATCTCCCCGAAATATGGCTTGCCCATTGCCCCTTCTGCAGTAACAAAGTATCAGCTTTTCCTATCAGCATAGTCTTGCTAAAACTCTTCCAGGTTGAAACTACAACAAACTTTATTAGCGAGGAGATACTTAACCACATCTGTTGATGTCTAGTTATAATGTGTGGTTGGTCCTCGAATCCAGCGATCTGAATTTGAATCTCAGTGGGACCTTCCGATTTAACAACCTTTTAGGCATTCTGAATTTGGAAAAACTCGTTTCTCTGATTACTACGGAATTATCGTCTAAGAACACCTATATGGCAGTACAACCGAAACACTTTGGTCTAGTTTACAAAGCACTCCAAGTTCAAGAGCTTGAAGACACAAACCCGCTCCTATCGACCTCACGAACTTCTCAGCGGAGGAGTGGAAAAGCTCCTATGGTAGCAACGTGGAAACCCAATTAGTGCGCTGGAGGCAAACACCTCAACATTCCTAGGTTTGAAGCCCTCTTCCCCTCCTCTTCCGACTCCTAAGCCCAAACCTATCGAAATACCGCTCTCGGAGTTGCTGAGCCTCGGTCCTGGGCGTGCTTCCTTTTGCTGTGGGCCTTACGTCTGGGGGTTACTTCTCACCCTTTCTTTTCATCCGCATCTGGCTGAGACAATTTATCTGCCTTCTCTCGTTCTTTCGTATTCTCATTCTCACCACTCACCTCAACTGCAACAAATATTCACATACGCATTCCCAGTCTACAATGCCTGCGACCGCAGAGAGCGCATGTCCCTGGCGTCCAAGGTGTCCCGCCCCGGGTAGGAGAGAAAAACTCACTTCCTAAGGCGACTCTGGCCAAGCCGTGCTGGGCGCGCGCTCTCCCAATATAGGACTACACATGATGAAGGGGAAGAATCCTGCAACCCGTGTGGGTCAGAGGGCTAGGGGTAGAACGCCCCCTGCGTGCATCATTTCGGACATTGAGTCTCTTCAGCACGTAATCCGAGGGCGATAGGGAGCCGACCTCTCACCATGTCCTTCCCAGAAACTGCCAAACGCTGCAGCGAAAGCACTGGGGAAAGTTCGCCCTAGGGGAGAGTCTCCGCAGCAGGAAATGTCTCTCTACCCCCACCTGCTCCTCCACCAACCTCAACTCTCAGCGCATAGACCAAGAAAGAATCGGAGATTCAGCGGATCAAACCTGGAAGAACCGGGAAATTCCAGATACACGTTTAGCTCTCTCAGAATGGAGAAATGTGGGAAGGAGGATGCAAGATTTTTCTAGAAGGACAGGATCTAAATTAGGAAGAAACAAGTATCCGAGTTTTACACAAATTAATTTATTCTAAATTGTAAGGGGCAGCCTTTAAATGCAGTGATTTATTTTCGGATTTCTTCTTACTTTGACATTTTTATTTTCTCGTACTTAAAAAAGCAAGTTGAGTCTTACTTTCAAGAAGTAGAGAAACCCATTAAACTGCAAATATTTCATTAACTCATATTATGAATGACCAACGGTTGCACAGACAATCTGTAACTACTTAAATTTACAAAGTTTGCAACAGTATTCTTTTGGTTCCCACTGTGGGCACTTAGCTGTACATCCATATGGTCTATGACGATGCTAACTGCAGAGGGAAATGACACTTTGTTCTCATGTTGTTGCTTCAGCAGGTGTGGACCTGCCTTCTGTCCATTTTGCTGATGTTACTCAAAGTATTCTCCTCTTTTCTGAATGGCCTGACAGCCTCTCCTACCTGTGTGGGTTGCTTGTAACCCTAGTCATTCTTTTAGTAACCACCATATCCATAGGGTGGTTCTTTCACAGCACTGATATCCTACCCCAAACAAAACTGATTTTTCAAATAGACCCTAGAGTCCCAACCAACCTCTTCGAATTTTACGAAATGAGAGTAACAGGAGGAGGATCATTTCTTTTCAAATAGTGATTGAATTATGCTGCAATAATTATAATCATATGCTAGGATAAGCACCCACTTATCCTAGCTCAAATCCAGTAACTCAGACTCTATTCTAAACCTCCAAATTAAGGTAATGAAAAAGACCAGACTGGAGATGGTGCTTGCACCCAAGTGACCTAGTAGCCAAGAGAAGGCCCAGAGGCAGCTGCTTTGGGCAGGCAGTACCAGGTGCAGCCACCAGGAGAGAGTGGGAATGCATATGTGGATACTTCCTTTGTGCCTGACATGTTCTGTGGGTCTCCTATTCCTTTAGAAAGCTGAGGGAATCCCTGTGAATGTTTACAAGGAATCCATCCTTAACTGAACTTGAGTTAGGCTCCTTTGAGCCTTTTTCTTGATTAGGTCCTATGCTTGGCTTATGTAGCCCAGTTTTAGCAAAGAATCCAGTTGAGTCTAGTTTTAGCAAGAATTGTGCTATGCCAGTTTATGAATAATTGCCCACCCTCAATATCTAAACAAGTTCTTCTTAGTAATTTTCCATGTAATGACTCCTTTACTTTTACTATTAACTACAAATCCTCAGCTGTCCCTATTGTCCTTGGATTTGAGTTTAATCTCTCTCCCCTATTGCTGTTGTCTTGACTCTAACTATTAACTGTAAATCCTCAGCTGTCCTTATTGTCCTTGGGGTTGAGTTTACTCTCTCTCCCCTATTGCAGTAATCTTGAATAAAGGCATCCTTGCCTGTTTGACTCCATTCATACAGCTTTTCTCTGACAATGCTCCCAAAGAATATATAGGCATAGAGTGGGAAAACTTTTTTCAAAGGAAAGATCCAGCTAGGGAAGACAATCAGCTGCCTAGAGAAGAAGTGTCCATAATAGAGGACTGAGCATATTAATGGTAGCTGATTTCCTGAAAAAATGAAAACAAACTTCAAAATTTGTCCAGAGCAATAAATGTGGTATATAATATTAACAAAATGAAAGATAAAAACCCATATAATCACCTAAGTAGATGGAGAAAGAGCATTTGACAAAATTCTACACCCTCTTATGATAAAAACTCTCAACAGATTATTTAGAAAGAACATACTTCAACCTAGTAAAGGTCATGTATGACAAACCCAGAGCTTACATTATACCCAAAGGTGAAAAGTTTTAAACTTTCCCCCCAAAATCAGAAATAAGAATGAACTTTCCTATTCCCACTTTTCCTACTCTCATCACTTCTTTTCAGCATGGTACTGGAAGCCATAGCAATGAGACAAGAAAAAGAAGTAAAAGGCATTCTAAAAGGAAAAAAAGAAGTGAAATCGTATCTATTTGTTGGCAGTATGATCTCATATGTAGAAAATCCAAAATACTCCATTAGAAAACTATTAGTCCTGATAAATTCAGTAAAGTTTCAGGATACAAAGTCAACATAAAAATTAGTAGCAATTCTATATAAAAATAATAATGAACTATTTCAACAGGAAATTAAGAAAACAATGCCATTTATAATAAAATATTTAGTTGTAAATTTAACCAAGGAAAAAAAGACCTGTGCATGTACCAGAAAACACTGATGAAAGAAAATGAAGAAAATACAGATAAATGGAATAATATTCCATGTTCATGGAGAAGAAGAATTAATATTGTTAAACTATCTGTATTACTCAAAGCAATGTACAGATTCAATTCGATGCAATCCCTATCAATATTCCAATGTCCTTTTCCACACAAATGTGGGGGAAATCCTTAGATTTGTATGAAAGACCTCAAATAGACAAACCAGTCTTGAGCAAAATGAAAACGGTGAAGGAATCATACTCCCTGATTTCAAAATATATTATAAAGGGATTATAATCGAAACAGTATAGAACTAGCTTAAAAACAGACACATTGACAATGGAACAGGATAGAAAGCCCAGAAATAAACCTATGCATTTAAGGTTAAGTGTTTTTTGACAAAGGTGCCAAGAACACACAATGGGGAAAGATTAGACTCTTCAATAAACAATGTTGAAAAAGCTGATTTTCCACATGCAGAAGAATGAAATTAGGCCCTTATCTTTTGCCATATAAAAATATCAACTCAAAGTGGATTAAAGACTCAAATATAAGCCCCCAAACTGTAAATATATGTACTAGGAGAAAACATACGGGAAAAGCTCCATGACATTGGTCTAAGCAACAGTTCTTTGGATATGACTCCAATAGACAGGCAACAAAAGCAAAAATAGACAGATGAGATTTCATGAAATTAAAAAGCTTCCATATAACAAAGGAAACAATTAACAAAGGGGAGAGAGAATCCAAACAAATGGAAAAACATGCTTGTAAACCCTATATTTAATAAAAGTCTAATACGCAAAATATATAACTAATTCAAACAACTCAATAGCAAGCAAATAACCCAATTTAAAAAACCAAACAATGGGCGGCACCTGTGTCTCATCAAGTAGGGCGCCGGCCCCATATACCGAAGGTGGCGGGTTCAAACCCAGCCTCGGCCGAACTGCAAAAACAGAAAAATAGCTGGGCTTTGTGGCGGGCGCCTGTAGTCCCAGGTACTCGGGAGGCTCAGGCCAGAGAATCACCTAAGCCCAGGAGTTGGAGGTTGCTGTGAGCTGTGATGCCACGGTATTCTACCGAGGGCGATAAAATGAGACTCTGTCTCTACAAAAAAAATAAAAATAAAAAACCAAACAACAACAACAACAAAAACAGGCAAGGACTTGAACAGACATTTCTCAAAATGAGACATACAAATGGCACATGAAAAAATGTTCAGCATCACTAAGCATTAAGGAAATGAAAAATCACAATGAGATATCACCTCATACCTAAAAGAGTTTTAGCAAAATGATGAAAGATAGCAAGTGTTGGAAAGAATGCACAGAAAGGCAATTATCCTTGTTGGTCAAATCGTGAAGTAGTACAGCTATTATGGAAAATTTTCTCATAAAACTACCATATAATCCAGCAATCCAACTTCTAGATAGATGCCCAAAGGAATTGAAATCAATATGCCAAACGGATATCTGAACTTCTGAATCAATGTAGCATTATTCACAATAGCCAAGAGGTGAAAGCAACTTAAGTGTGGATAGATAAGTGGATATAGAAAATGTAACATGTGTGCATAGTAGAATATTATTCAGCCCTAAAAAAGAAGGAAATTCCATCATTTGTCACAATGTCAATGAATCTAGAAGACATTATGCTAGGTGAAATAAGCCAGGCAAAGAAAAACAAATACCTCATGCTTTCACTTTTATGTGGAATACTAATAAGTTTAACTCACAGAGGTAGGAGTGAAATGATGGTTACTAGAGGATGGGGGTTAAGGTTAAGGAGAGGGAAGGGAAAGGAGAGTTATTGGTCAAAAGCTACAAAGTTTCAGATAAACATGAGGGATCCCTTTTGATATTTATTGCACAGCAGGGTGACTACAGTCAATAATAAACAATAAAATAAAATGAAACAATAAAAAAATCTGTCCAAGATATGAGAGGTGTACCTGGTAAGACTGAAGGTAGAAACAGTTTTCCTGGTCTGAAAATACACAGAAATAAAGAGAATTCTGGATGGTTGGATGTAACATACAGACACATCAGCCAGGTTGAAGACTTAAGATCAACATAAGAAATATCTGGGCACATTATTAAATCATATATTCCAGAATACACTTCCTGCAATCATAATGCAATAGATCAAGACTGAGGCCCAGAATTTTTCATTCATAACAAACACTTCGTTGGCTCGGCGCCTGTGGCTCAATGGGCTAAGGCGCCAGCCACGTACACCTGAGCTGGCGGGTTCAAATCCAGCCCAGGCCCGCGAAACAACAACGACGGCTGCAAACAAAAAATGGCCGGGAGTTGTGCGGGCACCTGTAGTCCCAGCTACTTGGGAGGCGGAGGCAGGAGACTCGCTTGAGCCCAGGAATTGGAGGTTGCTGTGA
>CAUYRH010128854.1:0-19350 GCA_963574655.1 Perodicticus potto
GGCGGGTGCCTGTAGTCCCAGCTACTTGGGAGGCAGAGGCAGGAGACTCGCTTGAGCCCAGGAATTGGAGGTTGCTGTGAGCTGTGATGCCACAGCACTCTATCCAGGGTGACAGCTTGAGGCTCTGTCTCAAAAATAAAATAATAAAATAAAATAAAATAAAATAAAATAAAATAAAAATAGAAGTTACTCTTTCTATGGAAAATTTATATTCATAAAAGAAATCTCCAGTTTAAACCTACATAACACTCTTGTTTATGATACTTTTCCTGGTCCCCTTCCCATATCTGTCATCACCACACTCTTTTTATTTGTTTTTAGCTGCATATGATAGTATTTTAGCCTGTGTTATACTCCACCTGTTTCAGTTACTCATTTCTCTGGGTATTTCTCATTTATATATGACATATACATGTTAATAAACTTTTGTTTGTTTGAAATTTTTTGTAATCAATCTTTGGTTATAGGTCCTACAGTTGAGAACTTACAAGAATAGAGGAAAAAAAATTTTTTTCTTACATTGAAAATGATAAAATATTTCAAATACAGGATCAGGCAGAAGTTTGAGTGTGATATTATTGTTACAGAATTACATGCAAATAATACGAATAATGCAAATTAAAAATAACAGCACAAATAATGCTCCTTTTTTATGAGCTGGTAACTTCACCAATCTTTTATTGCAAAATCATAAACATGTAATTCTGTAACAACAATATCACACTCAAGCACAAAAAGGTGTTACTTCTGCCTGACCCTGTATTAACTTTAGGGTTCTCACTTCTACTTCTCTTCTCTTTCTATTATTTCTTTGTCTATCTTCTATAATCATTTTTTAGTTTAATGTTTAACCTACTTATATCTAATATTTAAATATTGGTTTAAGTTTATTAAATCATTATTAGTCATGTGAGTGCATTAAAATATGACTCTTCTCTAAAATACTCCCACACGTGCCCACAGCAGACCAGGTGAGGGCAGAGAGACCATGAGGCTTCCTAGTTCATTATGTTAAAGCACCACATTTTGTGGTATCATTTTAGCCCCACCAACACTAAAATATCATTAAAAAGAGTACAACTAAAAGATTCTAGATTGAGACAACAGTTTCCATAGTATTCCAAGAATAAATATGTATATCACAAAATCTTGTTTAAAGAGTATAAAGTATATGAAATGTAAATGCACAAAAAGTATGAAAGATAACATTTAAATTCATTTAAAGTTAGAATTTTTGTTGGCTTACGTGACCTAATTACCACAGAATACAAACATCCTACTTTCGAATGCATTAATGAAGCAATTAATACAGAGTTGAATGCGAACTGCACTTGTGGTAGGAAAATGGAAAATTAAGTAGGAAAATTCAAGCCATTGAATACACAACTATGTTCGTTATTTATTACCTAGAATAACTTGGCCTACCCCTTAGAAATGAACGTCTTTCAAAATTGATGTATATAAGATATTTTCCTGTTTTAAACATTTGTGCCAGATTGCAGATTTCACCATAGATCTTTATCTCTGGACTGTAGACAATTTTTACATAAAGTTTTCAGCCTTTGCAAAATATCTTTTATGTAAGAACCCTAAAGGATACTATAGTAAAAAAAAAAGAAAAGAAAAAGAAAAAAAGAAAGGGGAAGGAATTTATTATTCCTTAGTGTCTTTCAGTGTCAGGAAGTGAGCCAGGAGTCATATTAAGTATGTATGGCCTTTGAAATTTGAGAACAGATTGTAAGATATTCTCAAGTCACAAAGAATTCATGAACTGATTTCTCCTTGGCAGTTTACCTATAGTCACAGTGGAGTTTCGCTGAAAACTTTGGTGGTTTTCTTCCCACTGGCCTTTAATGTTAGCTAGGAAAAATATTCATGTTTAACTACAATGGTACTCACCTATTTTACAAATGTATGATTTAAAGAGATTAAATTGATCAGTTGCAGGGGCTCACGCCTATAATACTAGCACTCTGGGAACCCAGGCCAGGTGTTTTGCGTGAGCTCAGGAACTCAAGACCAGCCTAAGCAAGAGTGGGACACCATCTCTACAAAAAATAGAAAAAACTAGCGAGGTGTTGTGGTGCATGCCTATAGACACAGCTGCTTGGGAGGCTGAGGCAAGAGGATCGCTTGAGCCCAAGAGTTTGAGGTTGCTGTGAACCATGACGTCATGACATTCTAGCCTGGGCAGTGAGACTCTGTATAAATAAATAAATAAAGTGATTAAATTAAGGCAAGTTGAGTCCATTACAGAACTATTTTTTTCATCAATGTTTCGATTTTAAAAAATGACCAGAAAACAAACAAACAAACAAAAAAAGATCTAATGAAACTAACTTTCTAGTGCATCATTCAAGTTTTTCTTAATTACTATATATTTTTTAAATGTCAAAATATTAAAGGCATACAAATTTGAGTTGTTAGTATTGATGCCATCTTAGATCTTACTACTCTAAATTTAAACACAAACAAGGCTTCTGCATCTAGTCATGATAGTTTAAAATATTCAGACAATTCTAATCAGAACAATTAGAAAATCCAGAAAACATACCAAAATTATCTACCTTGAAAGAATTGTGGAAATAATAAAACAGTGAAGACTCAATAGGCCAAGATCTGGGTGGAGGGGAAAAGGCCCAAAGAGTTGAGCCTAGTTTCCATGTGGATTTCAGAAGGGGTGGCTGAAACCCAGAGAGGGGCATTGCATAGTGCTGCTGAGTTAGGGGCATAAATACAGTGCTGTGCCCACACAAGGGTCCCTGCTGAAACCTATGGCTTTAACTGCAATGGAAAAGGCAAAAGAGAGAGAGAATATAATGCTCTTTTGCATCATTGCAGTCCCTATAGTTGAAATACAATTTGGTATTACACAGATACGCATTTAACAGAATAAAATGTGAGTACTCTCTAGGGAAAGATAACATTATCCAGGGACTCAAGATATTTGTACAAAACATTCTGCAGATACAACATTTATGACAAAAAAACCACACAAAAAACAGGAACGTGAAGAGATAATGTAAACAAACTGATCATAGGCACCAGAGATAATAAAGTTATGAGATCCAAGCTTTAAAATAATTATAATTATTGTTCTTTCATAGTTAAAGAACAGTATTAGGAATTTCAGCAGAGAGTTGAAAAAAATATTGCAAAAGCAGAGAATAAGAAGGAAACATTTTTGATGTGGCAGAGTAAGCACCTCAAAAAAATAAAAAACAAAAATCATTCATCCATAAATCCAATAATTCCAATGGCAAAAAGAAAAAGGGTTTATGTAAACTCTGGTAATTAAGAAAACTTCTGGGACAATGAAAAAGTTTTTCTACAAGAAAAGTGGCTGACTGTCATTCTGAACAGCAAGATTTGTGAGGTTTTAATTTGACCATTCCTTTCTCCCCTGTTCTTTGGTAACCTTGAAAACAAACAACCTTGCAATAACAGCAGCTATGAAAATCAGCAACCTAGCAACCACTGGAGAGGGCAGAATAGGTCTGCAGCTCTGCACATTTCCCATCTCTAGATGGTGACTATTTGACCTTCCTGACAGCTCTCTCTAAAGGTCCAGTCTTAGGAGCTTGCCTTGAGTTGGCCTAATATAGATTTCACTCCACATTTCACTCTGTTCCTAGGGCAATTTTCATAAACTAATGTCAATCATTTAACATTGCAGCTGACTGACTTGGGGGAAAGGTGGTGAAGCACAATGCTAACTGAGGTTAACAAGACTCTCATCAAAATTTTAAAAAGAAAAATAGGGCAGTGAGATGTCCAGAGAAAGCTTTGCTAATCTCTGGCATATACCAGAAATCTAGAAGATTATTCATGTATATAGAGCCCTGGAAAAGTCCTGATGAGACCTGAGAAAATCCTATGCTTTTATCTCTGCTGACCTTAAGGGTGTACGGAAGGAGGAAGTAAATGCTATGCCAGGGTTGTAAATTCCTTAATGAAATGTTGAAAGGATGCCCCAACACAAACACGTCTTCAGAAAGTCTGGGACACTTAATTACCCAAAGCATTTAAGGAAACCTCTGTCCAATCATTACCTGTGCACTAAACTAATCTAGGAGAGACTTCAGGAGCCTATACACTGACCACGAACAAACAAACTGATATTCTGGAGTGTATTAACATTGAAGAAGTCTGTTAATCAAAAGACATCCATGATAAGAAGAATGGGGAAAACGTATATTACCAATAATGTGCTCAATGAGGAAAGTCCCCAAGCAGTTGAAAAAAATAGATAAAATTTAAAAGACACTCCAAAAAAGAAAATGTTCAAATGCCAATAAACATATAAATAGGTTTTGTACTTATTAGAAAAAAAGGAAAATATAAGTTAAAACCATAATGAAGTACAATTACAAATCCACCAAGGTGGCTCAATTTGAAATGCTGAATATATCAAGATTTTCAAATCTGAAAAGTGTGGCTCAGACATTACAATGCAGATTCATAAGAATGGGGTCTATTTGCTTAAAGTGTTCTTTGTTTTAGAGTTAATTTTTATGCTTTTATGCCTTACATTTAAGTCTTTTGTCCATCTTGACATAGCATTTTTTTTTTTTTTTGAGACAGAGTCTCACTATGTTGCCCTGCACAGAGTGCTGTGGCGTCACAGCTCACAGCAACCTCAAAGTCTTGGGCTTAAGTGATTCTCTTGCCTCAGCCTCCCTAGAAACTGGGACTACAGGCACCCGCCACAATGCTCGGCTATTTTTTGTTACAGTTGTCATTGTTGTTTAGCAGGCCAGAGCTGGTTTCAAACCTTCCAGCCTCAATGCATGTGGCTCACTCTGTAACCAATGTACTATGGGCTCCAAGCCATTGAAATAGCATTTTTGTATGGTGAGATGGGGATACTGTTTCATTCTTCTGCATGTGGCTCCCCAGTTTTCCTAGCACCATTTATCGAATTGGGTTTCCTTTCCCATGTTGTTCTCTGCTTTGTCAACGATCAGCTGGTTGTAGGCAGATGGTTTTATTTCTGGGTTCTCTGTTCTGTTCCATTGATCTCTCTAGGTCTCTACCTTCACGCCAGTTCCATGCTGTTCTCATTATTGTACCTTGTAGTATAATTTGACTTCTTGCAATGCAATGCCTCTAGATTTTTTCTTTTTGTTCAATATTGCTTTGACTATTTGGACTTTTTGTTGTTGTTGTTTGGGTTCAAAACAAAGCACAGAAGTACCTTTTCCTAGATCTGTGAAATACAATGTTGGCATTTTGAAGGGGATTGCACTGAATCCTTTAAATTACTTTGGGAAGTACGGACATTTTAACAATGTTAATTCTACCAATCCATGACCAAGAAATGGTTTACCATTTGTTTGTGTCATCTATTATTTCTTTCATTAGTGTTTTATAGTTCTCCTGATGGAGACCTTTCACTGCCTTGGTTAAGAATATCCATAAGAGGCTGGGCTCAGCAGCTCACACCTGTAATCCTAGCATTCTGGGAGGCTGAAGCAGTTGGATCACCTGAGCTCAGGAGTTTGAGACTAGCCTGAGCAAGGGCAAGTCCCCACCTTTACCAAAAGTAGAAAAATTAGCCAGGTCTTGTGGTGGGTGCCTGTAGACTCAGCTACTCAGGAGGCTGAGGCAAGAGGATCGCTCAAGCCCTGAAGTTTGAGGTTGCTGTGAATTATGACACCACGGGCACTCTACCCAGGGTGACAGAGTGAGACTCTGTCTCAAAAAAAATAAAAATAAAATAAAAGGAATATTCCTAAGTATTTTATTTTCTTTGCAGGTATTGTGAAAGGTATTAAGTCTTTGATTTGACTCTCAGCTTCACCGTTAATAGTATATAGAAAGGCTGCTGATTTATTTACATACATTTTATAACCTGAAACCCTGAATTTTATTTATCAGTTCTAGGAGTCTTTTGGTGGAGTTTTAGGGATTTTTCTAAATAGAAGATCACACTGTCACCAAAAAGTGATAGTCTGGCCTCCTCTTCTCCAATATGAATGTTCTTCATTACTTTGTCTCACCTGATTGCTCTGGCTAGGACTCCCAGTACTACGTTGATTAGAAGGGTGACAGTGGCTATGTTTGTTCTGGTTCTTAGGGGGAATGCTTTCAACTTTTCTCCATTCAGTGTGATGTTGGCTGTGTATTTGTCATATGTGTCTTTTCTAATTTGGAGGTGTGTTTCCTCTATGCCTAGTTTGTTTAGAGATTTTATCATTAACAAGTGCTGGATTTTATCAAATGCTTTTTCTGCAACTATGAAATCATCATATGGGCTTTGATTTTGCTTGTGTTTATCTGGTTAATCCCATTTATTGATTTGCATATGTGGAATCTTTCTTGCATCACTGGGATGAAACCCACCTGATGATGGTGAATTATGATTTTTATGTGTTGTTGGATTCTGTTTGCTAGTATTTTGTTGAGGATCTTTGCATCTATATTCATAAATGGTATTGGTCTGCAGTCTTTTGATGTTGTGTTCTTTCCTGGCTTTAGTATCAAGGTGATTATATGGCTTCATACAATGAATTAGGGAGGAGTCCCTCCTTTATGCTATGGAATAATTTCTATAGGATAGATACAGTTCTTTGTTAAGTCTGGCAGAATTCAGCTATGAATCTGAATGGTCCCAGGAATTTTTTTCTTGGGGGTTTTCTGATTACTTCAATTATTATTGTTCTGTTCAGGATTTCTTTCTTTCTTTCTTTTTTTTTTTTTTGAGACAGAGCCTCAAGTGGTCACCCTGGATAGGGTGCCGTGGCATCACAGATCACAGCAAACTCCAATTCCTGGGCTCAAGCAAGTCCCCTGCTTCCGCCTCCCAAGCAGCTGGGACCGCAGGCGCCTGCCACAATGCCCGGCCATTTTTTGGTTGCAGCCGTCATTGCTGTTTGGCGGGCCTAGGCTGGATTCGAACTTGCCAGCTCAAGTGTACGTGGCTGGCGCCTTAGCCCATTGAGCCACAGGCACTGAGCCTGTTCAGGATTTCTATTTCTTCCTGATTGAGTCTTGGGAGGTTTCACATTTCCCTATGATTTCTACTTTATTTGCATGAAGATTTTAATAGTGTTCATGGACGATATTTTGTATTTCTGTGGTATTAATTGTAATATCCCCTTTTTTATTTCTGGTTGAACTTATTTGGATCCATTCTTATCTATATCTGGTTAATTTAGCTATTGGTCTATCAATTTTGTTTATCTTTTCAAAGGACCAACTTTTTGCTTTGTTAACCTTTCATATATATTTTTTTTCATTTTCCATTTCATTTAGCTTTTCTCTGAGCTTTATTATTTCTCTTCTTCTTCTGGCTTTGAATTTGGTTTGCTCTTCCTATTCTACTTCCTTAGGATGTAACATTAGTTTGGTAATTTGGGATCTTTCTGTCCTTTTATATGTAGGCACTTATGGCTGTGAATTTGCCCTTTCCCTGGTTTTCACTGCATTCCACATATTTTAGTAGGTTGTGCCCTCTTTGTCTTTCAGTTTGAGGAATCTTTTGATTTCTATTTTAATTTAATCATTGACTCAAGGCTCATTCAGCAGCAGGTTGTTTAATTTCCATGACATTATGTAGATTTTAGAGTTTCTCTTCAAATTGATTTTTAGTTTTATTGCACTATAGTCTGAAAAGATGCATGGTATGATTTCAATTGTTTTGAATTTGTTTAGACATAGTTTGTGGCATAAGATATGATCAGTGTTGGAGAATGTCCCATGTACTGATGAGAAACATGTAGTTTGGGGGTAAAATGTTCTGTGTCTGTTAGCTCATTTGTTCTAGATTCCAGTTTGAGTCCAGTATTACTTTATTAACATTGTTTCAATAATCTATCAAGCTCCACCAATGAGATATTGAAATCTATGGCAATGAGGATGCTACTCTTTATCTCTTGGCTTAGATCCAGTAGGATTTGCTTTATGAATCTGGAAACTCCTGGGTTAGGTGCATGTATATTTAGAATTGTATCTCTTTACTGAATTCCTCCCTTTAACATTATGTAAGGACCATTTTTGTCTGTTTTACCATTGCGTCTTTAAGGTCTATTTTATCTGATATGAGAATGGCAACCCTTATTGTCTTTATTGTTTTTCTCTAGACATGTGGCCACTGATCAGTGAAAAGCACGCTGCTCTGAGATGGCAATCCTGCCTTCCACAGCCTTCTGTGACAGAAAGAGAAAAGCTAACCCAAGGGGTGGTTATGTGCTCTCACTTCTAATTTGTGAGCTGAACTACTTCATTGTAAGGAGAGGACTTCAGAATATTTGAGAATATTTGACAAGCCATAGGAATTTCCCTGCTCTCAGTGTAAGAAGTTATTCAGGGTACAGATTTTTAATTTTAATATGTCAAGTAGTTGATACACCAAAATCATTTCACTTCAAAACTTGGAGTATTTACTCTACTGTAAGTTAAATAACTTCACTGTGTAGTTTTAAAATATAATCTTCCAAATTAGACAAATGGGAAATGCCATGAAGGACACATAAAATTTGTGTTAAGCATTCATGATATTGATCTTCATTACATGTTGTTATCTGCTGCAAAGTTTTCTTAAGACATAAAGGACTCTGGCTGATTTTTAACAAACAGATGGCAGATAAATGACTATTATATTTCCCTTGTTTCTAATTATACAGCTTAAAAATAACACACCTTTTAATAATAGCAGTGCAGAAATATACATTTATTTTGTTAAAAACAGGGGGATCCTGGACTATAGGATTTTCTGTCTATTCATCCCAGTGAATTCAAATTCAAATTTATTCAAATTTATTTTGCTCTATTAACTGCATTTTCCTTTGGATTGCATCTTTTCCTCTTCCCTTAAAAAGTAAAAAATACTTTTCCTTTCCAATAAAAAGTAAAAAATACTATTTATTAATATACCTTTAATACAATAATATTGTAAGATTCTCAAAGATTTTATGTTTGCCTTTATATAGAAAATTATCAAATACTTAATATAACTGCCTTATATAAATGAAAGATAATTGCTAGATACAGTATAACAGGTCTTACCTAGGAGACTTTTCTACTTAATATAAGCAATGGAAAAAAAAAATCAATCAAAAATCAAAATACGGTTTGCTCTTAATTATCCTCTTTTTCTCCTAACACTGTGATAAGTAAGAGTAATATATTACAGTATTTTAAATAACACAGACCATCCAAAATGTCTATTCATAGGATATTTCAAGCCTGCAGAACAAACCTATAATTTAATATTTTTCTCATTTACATAGCCAAAAAACCTGAGGTTCTATATGCTTTATGGCTATATGGAGCTGTAGCACAAAGGAAATGTGTAGCCTTTATCTTTAAGACACTGATACAAATTAATTACTGTACACATAGATTTAATTTTCTCATTTAGAGTCACATAATCTTTCAAGCATTCCTATTGAGTTATTCTGTGTTAGAATAAATCTATTTGATGAGTCATTTTAAGAACAAAAGAAAAATCAAGAGAGAATCTAATTTTTCCCTAAAGGTTCCTCATAACCAAGGAACTCCCAAATAATAAACCAGTCTGCTATATTGTAATGACTATCACATAATAATTAAATCATAGGTTTCAATTTACTGAAGATTCAGTAATAATTTGGTATAAATTCAATGTAAATAATGTTAATGACACTTAACTATTTCCTTTCTGTTTCAATAATCTCAAACTCTCACAAAAATATATATTAGAAATATAATATTTTCAACACTGTTTTAAAGGAAAACTGTGATTTGCATGTGACAATAAAAGTGAAATGGAAATGGTCAACATGACTCTCTAATGAAAAAGGGATAAAGCAAATCTTAGTATAACTCATATACCACATGATCAATGAAGCTTAAAGTTCAGGGTTTTTCATTTCTATATTCATGAATGTAATACTATTTTAGTAACTTTGAATCATCTTTCTTAAATACAGGCCCGAAATTTTTTAGCTCCAGGCCCTCCAAAACCTAGAATCACACCAGACCAGATTACAAGCTAATTCATTAGTTAATATTTTTTCCAGAAAGCATAAAGTAATTAAATGCCTACATTTAATGACAGACTAATAATTATCAAACTATTCTTACATCAATGAAAGAGAGAACCTTAAAAATTACTGGTTTAAAACATTTTACCACAAATCACCCCTTAGGTTCTATTTTCCTTTATGGACTGATATTAAATATATTTTATCTAATACAGTTCTCAAGGAAAAAAATAAAGTTGAGTTATCATGACTGATTTAAATAATAATTCTGTCTTACAAAGTCTGTGTAATTTGTGGCAAGTGGTAGCTCCTAACTTATCTATTCTTATGTAAACCTGCATGATTACCAACATATGTTCAGATACACAGAGAATATTTCTTTATACAAAAATGAGATCATAGTATACATAATATTGTGAAACCTCTTTTTTTTTCCTTTAAGAAAATGTCATGAAAACCTCCAGGCTAAAATTCACACTCATTTTTGGATAACTTGCTTAGCAAGAATTTACTAAAGATCATTTGATTCTTCTTTCACAATGGAAAACTTGAGCAACGTGGACATAGGCATCTCTTTATAGATAGATGGAAGGGCACAGGAAAAGAGAGAGGTGGGGAAGGGGGAGATTTAAGGTGTGGAAAACAATATAACTAATATCATCATTGTCGTGACTTTAGTCATAAATATTGTACCTCTTAATGATTGTATGTTTTTATTTTAGTTTCCACATGCTTTCTTAAGTGTTTAATAGTTTATGCCTATCTCATTCTACTGTTTTAAAATTTCAGATTTGAGCTCTTTGTGCGCTTTTCATGTTTGCTTAACACTTTCTAATAACTAGAAGAACTTTTGTAAAATGTTGTTGTATCTGGGGTGATAATACTCCCTAGGTTGGCATTTCTGGGTTCACATAAACAGCTTATTGCCTTATTGTTTGATCTTTACTACATCTGAAGCAGGGATGTTTCCCTACTAATTTCTGATTTTAGATTGAAGAACAGAACTTGGCATATAGCATAAGTTTTTCTACTCATTTTTTGTCACTCAAGAGAATGGGTAACAAGAAATCAAGACAAAAGAGAATCAGAAACACAAGCCAAATCTTTGAAAGGTTTGAATTCAGTTCTCCATTCAAATGTTTTTTAAATGTTCTGTCCCAAGACACACAGGGGTGATTACCCATTTTCGTTGGAGAAACTCACAGACTCAGATCATTTCTCCACATTCATGGTGCGGCCTTGAACCTTCTCAGCTGATTCTCCCATATCCATTATTTCCACATCTCTCTAGAGAGCATAGTTCATTTAAGATTGAGAATTTCATTACAATATAATTTCCAGCGTTGTTTTTTTTCACCCTTCCTTCATCCCATAACATGTATTTTAGTTACTTTTTTATTATTGCAAAAACCAAAACCTATTTCAGCTACTCAGAGAAAAAGGAAAGTAAGCATACAGATAATAATGTCTTTCATATGATCCAAGGAGCAGTTGAAAATCAAATTTCAGAAAGAAAAGAAAGAAAAAAAAATTTGTTTTGCAGGAGACTGTAGATTTTTAGTGCTTATTTTAGTACTCAGCCTTGCATTAACCAATGTGGCCAGAGCGTGTGGACACATCATACTGACATAGCTACCTCCAGGACTGCTACATAATTTTGTAGGGTCCAGTGAAATATGAAAATGCGGGTTCCTTTGTTCAAAAATTATGAAGAGTTTTAAAAGAGTCATGACAAGGTAATAAACCATGTGTAGGGCCCCTTATAACTGTATAGATCACTTACCATAAAGCCAGTCATAGATATTATGGAATCCCCCTAGGTGAGCTATGGGAGGGACAGCACTTCCCAGAGGAAGCAGCAACTGAACAGATGAAAGAGGAAAAAGAGAAGTCCAACACACTGCACGTGGCTTATCATTATTTTAAGTGGAGCCAGGCGGACTTCTTATACTGACATTTTTCAGCTTCACATTGTCTCAGACATCCAGGGTGTACAGCACCTTTAAAAATGTCCTTAGGTTTCAGACTTCTCCCATGCCATTTCTTCCAGTACCCTGTTATAAAATATTTTAGAGCCTAGTGCAGTGCTTCTCAAGCTATCTGACACGACAACCATGTTTTATTTATTGCCAGTTCAGACTAATTTGTATATAAAATAAGAAAATTAATTATTTGGAAAGAAAATGAAAAGATGCAAGTTCTAATTTTAACATTTCATTATAATCAGAATAAACATACACAGGATGAGGTGAGATTCTAGAGAAGGAGTATAAATATCTGTTGAAAGTATGCATATAGATGGTTAATATAGAAAATCACAATGACTCTTACAGCTTTTCTTTTGGTTTAGCAATGGTAAGAAAAACCTTGGGGGAAAATAGCAGTTCCCCACGCTATATAATAATACACACAGTTATAATAAAATAAAAATAATGTATAAGAATATTTAAATTTTTTGACGTGACAAATAAGCTTGGAACTCACTTGTCAACTCTGCAATGCTTATAGTATTAAGAAGATTCACGTATACAATAATACATATCTAATCTATTTCTATATTTGTTAAATAGGAATAATAGAGAGCCATTCTTGCACAGGCATGTTGATAGGAAAGTATGAATAGCTTTTAAAGTAACTTCTTCAAGCTCTGGATATTTAGTTTCTTACAAAATGAAGCAAGAAGTCCTATATATTCTTTCTTTCTCTCTCTTTTTTCCTCTCCTTTCTCTTTTTTTCACTTTTTTCTTTCTTTTTCTTTCTTTCTTTCTTTCTTTTTTTTTTTTGCAGTTTTTGCCCAGGGCCGGATTTGAACCCGCCACCTCTGGCATACGGGACTGGCACCCTACTCCTTTGAGCCACAGGCACTGCCCTCTTTTTTTTGAGACAGGGTCTCACTGTTTCCCAGACCATAGTGCAGTGGCATCATTGTATCTCACTGTAACCCCAGACTCCTGGGCTTAAGTGTCCCTCCTCCCTCAGCCTCCTAAGTAGCTGACTTCAGGTGCACACCACCATGTTTGGCTATTATTTCTTTCTTTCTTTATTTTTATTTATTTATTTATTTATTTATTTATTTATTTATTTATTTATGGAGATGGAGTGTATTGCTCAATCTGTTCTTGAACTACTCCTGGCCTTAAACAATAAGCATCCCACCCCGCTGCCACCACAACCTCTCAAAGTGCCAGGATTACAGGAATGAGCCACCAGCCCCAGCCAAGAGATCCTATATTTTCAGAGTCAAACGTTGAAGCTTTTGGCAATCAGTTTCAACAATTTATCTTGTATTTACAATCAAATTTACATCTCTAAATATGTGAGTGTATCCCAAATTTTATACAGGCAGTCCTTGAGTTATAAATATTTAACTTTCATATAACTTGCACATTTGAATGGAGGCTATTACAGATAATAGGTAATGTATTTGTTCCAACTTATATACAAATTCATCTTAATAACAAACCTACAGAACCTATGTCATTCATAATCTGGGAACTGCCTGTATGATAGTTGGTTTCAGTTGTCAAATTATCTTAAATTATGTGACCAGAAAACAAGTCGTTTCTTCTGAAACTCAGCACTCAAATTCAACAGAAATGGTTTAAACTCTGCTCGACCAGACCAGCCACTGACCACATGTCATCCTGACAATGTCAAATTGCTATAAAAGTTTCTCAACACCCTAAATTTCTCCACTTATCTCACTGTGAACTGACAACAATTTACTGTCAACCACCAATCTATGGATCATAGTATTTCATGTACCCGTCCCAGAATCTAGTGTCTATATAGCAAAAATATCATGCTGAATAGATTTTATTATACTAGATAAAAAATAAGCCAAGTCAATAGCAAAGGAATCAAATAAATAGAGAATATGGAAGAAAATACTCTAAAATAATTCACAGAGTGAGAGAGAACAGCCACTGTAAAGTCTCCAGCCATGTTTGTGAAGAGAATGTAAAATCGCTGAGAGGGACAATTTTAATTTTAATAATTGCCTTCAGCCTGTTTTTATAGTTAATTCCAGTTATGTTTAATATTAGATCTCTGTACAGTTAATATTAATGTCTGTAACTTTATCATTTGATAATCCTTATTAATTCAACAGGCTGTCTGACCACATTGCACTTGACCCTTTTAGTTCTTTGTTATCAAAACCAGAGGTCAAGTTTCTCTTTAATGATCATCACCCTTACAGTTTTCCTCTGATACTTCTGATTTTCTTAAAGTTATAAATGAAAAGTAAAAGCGAATATAGAAGAGCACTTAGAAGAAACATAAGTGTTTCCAAACAAAGATACGAAATAGTTTGTCCAAATAGATGTGTTCCTCTACTTGAAGTCTCCTCAGGTACATCTGAGCCCATCACATAACCCTGAGGCAACTTCAGAAAAGAAAAAAAATCCCAGGCCCCAGGGATTGCTTATAACACCAGCTGCCTCAGCTCCAGTCATAACACAGTGAGAGATACTCTATGTTAGCTAGAATTTAAATGCAAAATGAACAGTGGATATTGATGTATAGGGAATACAACATCTGGAGGTAGTGTCATCCTGAGTCGAATTAGTTAATTTTATATTAATTATCATCAAAAAGTAATTAATAATATTAAAACTTGTAATAACTGAGAGTATTCTGGAAAAATTATGTAAGGGATCTGGTGGTACTGACATTAAGTATATAATTTGATATTCCATTGATTCACAGTATTGAAATGCAAACTTTAGGATATTAAAAAATAATCTGTGTATCAAAATTACTAATGCTCTAATTCTTAAAAGTGATAGAACAATAAAAAGATCATTTGTAATGGTAGTTCTCTAAGATAAAACCATTATGACAAATTTTATCACTTGTGCTCTTAATAACCTGAAAACAGCTTAGGCCATAGGCCATATAATCAGTACGGTCTCGCCCTACTGGTCAGCCCTGTGTCTGGGTCCACTAGCCTGTTTTCTCCTTTCTCCACTACCCATAATTAGCTTAAACTAATCATCAATGACATCTCTTAAATTGGTTTTTAAGTTATTAGTATTTAATATTGAAAATTATATGTACACTTTTCTGATTTTAAAATAAATCCATGTAAACTGAGGGAATTTTGTAAAATAGGAAAAAAAATCCTGAACAACTCAGAGAAAATGTCTGTCTACATTTTATCATACTTTTTTTTTTTTTCCAGACAGGGTCTTTCTTTGACACCTGAGGTAGAATGTAGTGGCATCATCATAGCTCACTACAACCTCAAACTCTTGGGCCCAAGCAATCCTCCTGCCGCAGCCTCCTGAGCAGCTGGGAACACAGGCACATGCCACCACACCCAGATAACTTTTCTATTTTTTTGTAGAGACGGGCGTCTCACCTTTGTTCAAGATGGTCTTAAACTCCTAGCCTCGAGCAGTCCTTCTGCCTCAATCTTCCAAAGTGCTAGGATTATAGGCATGAGCCACTATGCTTGCCCCTTATAATACTTTCTGAAGGAGTTAAGATAACTATCATATTTTATGCTTTTCTCTCCAATCCCATTTTCCCATATAAGTGGATTATACCATACTTTTTGCACGATACATAATACTGAGCATTTTGCGAGGCCATCACATATTGCTGATAAACATTTAGGTGTATTTCCCCAACATTGCAAATCTCTCTCCATCTGCCATAATTTAAAAACAAAACATTTGACAAGATGTGTCTATGTTTTCCACACTCAATTGGTTTCTTCCTGCTTCTGTTCCAGCCGTTCCCGTTTCTGCTTCATGACTTGATGCACTCCACCATATCTATTCTGAGATTTCCCACTGTCGCCAACGTGCTGTTTTACTCTTCATTCTGGAAGAGCTTTGTAAGATTACTGATTGTCAACTTTGTTGATCAAATTACAGAAAAGCCAATTTAGCTTTTAATGCTGGTTTAGCTTTTTTTCATTTACTTTCTAATGCTATCCACCTCTTCTATGCATATAAACATTTCTTTTACTTGTAAAAAAATGAGATTGTGCTACAAGTTCTGTGTTTTTCTTTTTTTTTTACTTTCTTCCCTCCACTCAAGACTGAGTTTTAAAATCAGTCCATATAACTAGAATACATTAAATTCATTACAACTGCTATATGCACAATTATTTCTATCACTAGTTACATTTTCATAGTTAGGAATAATTTGTTTGTCTAATACAGGCAGTGCTCCAATGACTGAATTTACATAAGCATCCCTCGTGGGCTGTGAAAAGTTGTCTGATCTGTAAACACTAAGAATAAATTGCTGGGGTGTAGGATTTGACCATGGATAATTTCACTAAATACTGTCAGATTACTTTACACGCAGCCAATTCTACTTCACATACCAATCAGGAGTACACAAAGACTTTTGTTCCCTACTTCCTAAATAACTTAATAATCCATTATGAACTTTTGAAAATCTGTTTAGTATAAACTAGTTATCTCACAGTTGTCTTAATTTGCAATTCTTTCATTACTAATGAGTTTGCATTAGGCTATCTTCATATATTTGTTAGCCATTTTCTATTTGCGTATTACCTATTAATATATTTTGCTCATTTCTCTTTTTATGGTTTTGCGGGGTTTTTCTTGCTGATATAAATTAGTTAACTCAGTAGTTATGGACATTTGTCTCTTATTGATTTGGATGCTTCAGATACTTTCTCTCAATCTAACTTTTATGTGCTTGGACAGAAATCCACGACTTTGTTGTAATCAAATGTATTGATATGTTTTCTTATCATACATTGTGCTTCTGTGGTTCTTGTTTGAAAGAACGTCCTCTCTCCACAGTTACAAAGATAATCTATATATTCTTCCTTTTGAGGCATACTGTTAACTTTTAAGTCTTTAAATCCTTCTGGAGACCAACTTCATAAAGTGTGAAGTAGAGTCCACTAGTAACATTTTCCTTACTGTGAACCAGGTTTTCAAATACATCCACTAAACTATCCCATCTGTACCCCGTGGATTCTGGGCACCATCTTTGTCATATATCAACCCCTCATCTACACCTGGATGTGCTTCTAGCTGTATATTCTCTTCCAATAGCCTGTCTGTTCATGCACAAGTAGTCATATGGCTTATGTTATTAGAGCTTTGTCTTTATCTAGCAGGATGAATACCCCTCTTTGTTCACTATTTTCAGAATTTGAGTTTTCATATACATTTTAAATTAAGTTTTCCAGATTACTACATAAAACCTGCTGGGATCTTTACTGAATTGCATTTAACCCACAAATTAATCTGCAAATAAGACTATCTTTGATACTATGAAATACTTCTCCCACACTCCTGTTTGGGCAGATAGCAACCCTGTGTGACCCTGTTGGCCTTTCTTTAGCTCCTTAGTCGCTTCTCTTCAGAACAGAAGAGGTGGTTTTATCCAACCAGATCTTTGCCAATTATAAACTGACTATCAGCATAATTCTTCCCCCTTTCCTCTAGTGAGGAAGGTGTGTGCTGAGAGCAGGGTTCTACTTCTCCACGCTGTAACTTTAATCTGGACTGGCTATCAGTAGAACAATGGATTCCAGAAAGGGTGTTGGCGTACCTCTCTGACTTTTTATCTTAACTCTCAGGACTTGATTAAAAAGTTTGTTATTTACCGAGTGCCTTTCAAAACCAGGCATTTTGGTTACATTTTCAGAGAACACAGAGAAAAATCAAGGCATCAAAGTTCAGGCAGAAGTAACCCAAGAGAGTCCTCTGGTGAGATCAGGGACCTATAACATATTGCCAAGGTAATTTTGCTTTGGTGATTTAGAGGTTTATCTTATTTAAGCTGGACATTGGTGTTCTCTGGTAGCTTTTTGGCTATGTAACTGGTTACATAATATTCTGAACTTTGTGGTTGACTGGACATTACAATAGCTCTGACTATAGCTGATTTCTATTTCTATAGGTCACCCTTAGTTTTAGGCAAAGACATACGAGTGGCTTCCAAAAACAGCTGCCCAATTCTTTGGCTATTAGCAAGCTGAGACAGCTTCAGGGTTAAGGCAGTTGTAGGTTTCCTTAGAGCTTTGCCTCAGTGGGAAAGACTGAGGCAAAAATTATTCTATAAAGTCTTGGGACAGTGGCTCATGCTTGACCTTCCAGAATTTTGGGAGATCAATGTGGAAGAATCAATTGAGGCCAAGAGCTCAAAACCAGCATGAGCTACATAGCATATACATGTAATTCCACCCTCACCTCTTATGCCCATCTCTACAAAAAATAAAAATTATAAAACAATTTCCAGGCATGGTGGTGTGTACTTGTAGTCCCAGCTACTTCAGAGACTGAGCCAGGAGGATCACTAGAGCCCATAAGTTTGAGGTTACTTTAGCTATGATGACTCCACCGCATGGCTAGCCTGAGTGACACAATAAAACCCTGTCTCAGAATAAAGAAATGAATAAAAATAAAAACAGAGAAAAAATAATCACAGTTAACAACCTCCCTCTCCAATATATCCCTAGACTATGTGGGGGCAATACCTTGGCCACCTTCTATTGTTCGCTGCTGTTTTCCAAAACCAGGATCCAGCAAACTATTCCCCCCCGTAGGCTTCTCAGCGATATTATATTTCTGTGAGGCATCATCTATTCATTTCCCCTCTGGCTTATTCAGGATCAGGCAGAGTAAAGGTACAGAATGATTAGGGTGCCACTCTGGAAAGCTTGTCAGGGTATGGCTGTTTCTTCTGTTTTTCAAACTGAAAAATGTTCAATTTTCATATCTTTTGGTTTCAAAAAAGCTTTTGTCTACTTGAATACTGTTAAGAGAATAAAAACATTATACATTTTCTCTTAATTCTTATTGAAAATAACTTTTAAACTCTGGACATTCAGGCTCCATTTATTTTCCATCACATGGGGAGAGCTCTATCCATGCCCAGCTATTAGTAAGTAGTATGTGTAGATTGCCTGTGGGCTTACATTTCTGTTCATTTCGAGTAACTAGATCCCCTTTTTCAGACCACATCTCAGTGTCCAGATATCTGGGAGGATGTCTTTGTTAGCCTCATGTGACATGTCACAGGCTTATTCATGTACCCCTTTGCTTTTGAACAAGAAACGAAATACATTTGTAAAAACATAAGTCCTAATATAACTGCTACTTTTTTTTTTTGAAATTTCTGAGTTATTATTATTATTTTTTTTAAATACATGTATTTTATTATTCTTCATTACATTATTTCCCCCCCCCACCCGTCCGTGATAAGACAGAATTGATTTACAGGAAAGAATACAGAAAACACTAAAGCTCCTGGTAGTGGGAGAGATTTCAAGTAGGGAGAGAGAAGCTCTCTCCGTTCCTCTCCCGGTCTTTCCCCGTCTCCTCCTCTAGGCCTCTAGCCTCAGGGTATATATAGGTGTATGGGTTCCTTGGCCAGGAAA